>JASDQU010104823.1:31984-52002 GCA_032191745.1 Picea mariana | reverse complement strand
CTTTTACCCATACTCAATTGTCTCTAACCAACTAGGGATATATTAAATAGAGAATTTGGTCTAAGGAGAAAGGTAATGATTTAGTGCATGTCAAAGAAAACAATAAATAGCTATCCCCACCATGTCTGTAAGCCTGTATGCCTTCCATTTTCTATTGGTTCTTAACCTAGAAACCCTTGTTTCCAACCTTATTTTAGCACCTTCCTATTTGACCAAGAGTTTCTCTATATTCACCTTGAGTCTATTAGTGAATTGAAGTCAAGTCCAACCTTTATAGAAGGAGCTTTGGTGGAGGGACCCAAAGTATTTTCGGCGGGGCAATGCTGCAACAATATGTGTATACAGTGTAAATTCCAAACTGTCAAATATTTATAAGATGCTCATTCCTTTGAAATGGTGTGTTTGTAATATTTAAATTGTAGTTATTTGATATATGATGTATAGAACACTAGTTTCATTGATTTCCTTTTGTATTTACTTGAAATAGTGGGTATTTATTAGTATAACTACCTCTCCTCATATAATTGCATACTTGAATGTTTTTCAAGTTGTAGAGGAAACTATCAGAAAAAACGAGAAGATTCTGGTATTCAGGAATGACATCGAACGTAGGACTGTCGATGAGATTATTTTTCTTCTCATCAAGATAGTTAGTTATTTCAATAGAATTGGTTATAAAATATTTTTTGCATGTTATCTTTGGGAATATCTTCACGGTTATCAATTTTATACAGTAATCCCACTACTATAGGGGATTTTCCCCAAAATCAAAGAGTTCATGTTTGTGCTTGTGGATTCATAGCCCTATCTCAAGGGCGTCCTATTGTAGAAAGACCTAATTCAAGAGTGCCTACATATAGGAGGAATGTCCATTGTCAACAACTAGATGGTGTAAATTATTATTCAAGATAAGTGTTATGTTATATGAGTTTTATGTAAGTTTCAAACCTATGAAGTAAAGCAATGCATACAGGTTCTTAAGAAAAACATAAATTAATCAATGGCTCATACACACAGTACACAAAGATTTACGTTAGAAATCCTTAACTGGGAGAAAACCATCCTTCCTTGGTGTCACACCTTTCAACTCTTCATTGTATTAATTTCACCATTCACAATAAAGTATATACAATATTTTAGGTATTATGTAGCTACCAAAAACACAATCCCTTAATTCGAGATTAATTTAGAAAACCACTAAAAATAGAAAAATCCGCTACAATAGCAAAAACCGCCCAAATGTTGTTTTTGGGGACGCTGCCCTGAACCCTGACAACTTCGGGCTACCTCCGAGAGCCGAACGCTGCGCGTAACCAAGGGGGGCCAATCCTGGACCCCTCTGGGACCCCCTCAGGAAAGCACACATGACACAAAGGGCGAAGGAAGTTGGGATCATCAGACGCAGTTTTCGAATCTAATGCACCCACACACACACATGCAAAGAATATAACACATACCCAACATTTTACATGTTATTTATGATGTGTACTTGTGCATTGATTTTAATTATGCTTAATATACTTACATTTAAATTTATGTATGTTTACATAAGTTAGCATGAGCAGAAATTTCATTATACTTGATGAATTGCATTATATGACAAGGAAAAATAATTATATAGTACAAGAGATGTATGGTATGGTGAAGTGAAGGAAATTTGGTGAAAATTTCTAGTGCCCCACCATCCTAGAAGGCATATGGGTGGTTGGGTATATTACAATTTATTTGTTGGTCGACTCACTTACACATTGAGGTTTTTCCTTATGATATATTTATTGCTTAACATGAACACCAAAGTGACACATCCTTGTTTTTATTTCTAAACATATAACTTTGTTACCTATGAGTGTTTTTTTTTGTGAGAATCTTAGAATTGGAGAAACAAACCATAACAACATAATTGAACTTACCTCCAATGTGGGTTCCATTGGAATTGGCACCTCAAGAAAACCAACAAATATTCAAACCAAATTTGAACTATGTATCAATAAGTTTGAACTCTAAATTTCATAGACATTGAATTCTAATTGTCCACAATACGCATCCATGTTGACAAAATAGACAAGTCGTAGGCCCACTATTTACATATTACGTTCCTAGATAGGAGGAGTTGATGACTAGGGTTTTCTTATGGTTTACCTATCTAGGGTTTCAATAGTACTATTGTTTTAAGATGTGGTGTTTACTTTTACTTCATATTATACACATAGATGAGATGTTCTTATTTTCCAAACTTTGTGTACTTACATATTTTATTTTTAGCTTTTGTTCTCATGATGATTCAGTAGTTTATGTTGTCGGTTATGCAAGTTGATTTGAAATAACATTCAACATATTTTTTAAGTGATTTAATAAACATATAGAAGATAAATAAATATGTTTATGGATGTAATAAATCTTTTGTAATAATTATTTTCAAATCTTGTATATGCTTGGGAAGTGTGGTCTAAGAATTAACAGATTGTTCTAATGAAGTAAACTTGTTTAATATTTTTTTTCTTGGGACAACTTGTGAATTGGGATGAAAATCAGAAAAGTATACATTGCTATAATTTATATTCCATATTTAGTCCTAAGTTTGAAATCCCATAGGAAACATATATGGGAAACCTCAAGTTTGCGGTAAAATTTCTAAATATGCACCAATTTCCCTACAAAACAATTCAGCATGGTATCTGATCTTATTTAACTGATAAAATTTCTTGGTGAAGAGGGAATTAGGTGTTTTAGTTGTTCCATGCGTGGAAGAGCTACGTCACCTAGTACAGGTCGTTGGGTGTGAAACCCTAGTGTTCTTGGGAGAAGCTCTTAAACCCTATAAGGGTTGTTCTACTTTATTTATTTCTTAATTTTTTTGAGGTGTGACTTATATTTGTAAGGATGACTATTTTTGGTCTTAGAGAGTGTGACAGGTTGGATGGTGCTTCCAATTTACACATTGGAAGTGTATATTGCAAATGATTTTGGAGGAGGAAAATCTTGGGAAACATATTTAAAAAGAGATCGTTGGACCTATTGATCTAAAATATTGGCCATTCATGTTGTTGGAAGTAGGCCGAAGTGGAAAGAAGGACGATCGTGGGGAAAGAAAGTGTGCAGAAACTAAAGTAACAGCTGGAGGAAAATACAACACACACGCATGCAAGAAGGCGTGCACAAGGAAAGCGATAGCTGGAAGGAAGAACAACACGTTCGCATGGGAGGAAGACCTAACGTCAGTAGGGTTAGGGTTTTGGTAATATATTGTAAACGGTTGAAGAGCCTAAAACATATAAATATAGATACGTAGGTATCATAGGGGTTCCTTCTTGTTAGTTCAGTTTTGTATTGTTCCATCTTAGATATGTACGAATAAATGTGATATGTAATATGAATATGAACCATTTTGTAAGTTGTTGATATAGAGGGGAGGAGAGAAGGAAGATCTAAGGATTATATCACATGCTGAGGAGCCTGGTGTGATCTAGTTCACCTCATATAGATATTACCCATCATAGGAGAATTGTAAGTGCGCGACGCTGGATATGAAGAACTACCATAATAAAAGAGCTGAGAGCCAAATCTTTGTGGATGTAGCCCCGGGAGGGGGTGAACCACAGTAACAACTGTGTAATGGGATGAATGCATGCATATCTTTATCGTCTTTTCAGTAGTTATTTGTTATGCTTAATGAATGAATGAGTTGTTACCTTTCTTGATTAATTACTGTTTCAATATTGAGGGAATAAGTCGTGAATAATAGTAAGTTGTAATCACAAGTTATAATAAGTGGTCTGGAATACAGATCCCATACATTGTTATCAATCCTAGGATGTAAACACATGAGTCATACAACCACCCATTAAAGCTATCTCGGGTGAGACTGTGCGGTACATTCTGTGTGTTGCGTTGCCTTCTGGTTTACCAGGAGGGCCGACAATTTTAGAGGCTTTTGTTGGAAACCCAAAAGACATGAACCCTGGGTCAATAACTCAGTTGATAAAGTGGAGTCAGTAACTAGTAACCAAAAAATGGTTTTGTTTATGTTGGAAGGAACAGAGGAGGATTGAGTAGATGAGATAGGAGGAATGGGAAATGCGCAAAGAAAAGAAGATAGCAATGAGCCATTAGAATGGGATGTTGAGACCGTGGAACCCCACAAAAGAAAAAATCGAATCTTGGTTGAGAAACAAAGACCTAGAGTTTGCACAAAAAGACAATAGAAACCCTAGAATCGCACCTCGCAAATATTTGGACAAATACGTGTTTACTGATTTACATGATGTATTTTTCTATGATTTTCCACATCTACTGTAGGAGTGGATACTAAGGTTGAAGGATAACCATGCGAGGAACCGGATTCAACAACTAGAGTGGACCCCAATACAGATTGGGCAGTTATAGTAGGTGAACAACAAATTTAGCCCTGCAATGGACTTTTGGCTTAACAGTATTGTGGCAGAATTCATAATAGAGTTTGTCGTGGACACTGCGAAGTCATACAAAGCAGTGGATCAAGAATTTCTATGCGAACCTCGAAGAAGGTACAATCAATCCCTGTATACTTCTATTAAGATACTATTATATAACAAAGGGGTAATGACAATGAAATCAGATAGCTAAACTTCCCTGTGTGCATGGGGGAAGGGGGGAAGCACTGACAGAGTGAGGATAAATGGAAGGAGGGAAGGCTAAAGGCAAGAAGGAGGAGGATCCCTTGGACCTGATCATGATGGATGACAACTAGATCAAGTGGATCTTGGCGTCAACGGAAAAGATGCGTAGCAGAGCACCCTACCAATACAAGGTGAACACCAAGAATAGAGCTATAGCTGTGAGGGAAGGCTTGGTGAGTGATGAGGAAGAGGTAGAGGATCTCTAAGCTGTGGAGAAAATTGAATAAATCCTGCATGCAACATACGAGAGGAAAACGAGAGGTCCAAGAACGGGAAGAGAAGGCAGCCATCCTATCCATATTAATATCAGTGTGGAACACATAAACCCATGTGTGAATAATACACCAAAGAGAACACCACCATTTAGACAACCACAGTTTGAAGGAAGTCTGATAGCAGGAAGTACATCTACAAAAGGAACAACAACTAGAGGAGCTAGTTTATGCAGCACTATTCAAGTATCTAAACCACACGGAAGAGGTAGTAGTTCAGTATTCAGAATGGCAAGACATGATCCTACCATCAGGTTACCAGAATTTTGGGGAGAAGCAGCAGAAGACCCTGAGAAGCACTTGTTCATTTGTGAAAAGATATGGTAAGAAAAACAGATCACTGATGAAAATACCAAACTTGCGCAGCTAGCTATTATGCTAAGAGACCGCGCACTAGACTGGTACATGAGTCTAGACACAAACAGTTCCTCTGGGATGACCAGGACACTGGCATACATTAAGAAGTTGTTGATTAATGATTGAAAGAAGCCAAGTTCAAAGGATCAATACATGAACGAGATGATCAAAATAAGACAGAAACTAGGAGAGTCTGTATGGGAGATTGACTAGAGATTCAAGCAATTGAAGGGAAAGTTAAAATACCTCATGAATGATATGCAACATCGGCACTTGTTTGTCAAATCACTACTCCCACACTTAAAATACCGTTTACGACAACAGAAATTCCAAACACAGGCAAAGGATCTACAGGAAACCTTGCAACTGAAAGAAAACCGGTACCAACAGACATACCCGGCTATCGAAGAACTGAAGGAGGATTTGAAGAATCTCATGTTCCAAATGAACCAGAATAAGAACAAGGAAAAACTAGAAGCCGTTTGGTGTACCACGTGCAGGATGGAAGGACACCACAAAAATGAATGTTCAACATTCACGCACTATATGGCAGCAAGAATGTTGAATCCATTACCAATGGGAGGATTATGGTGTGAAATATGTAAGAAATGGATTCATGATATGTATCACTCTACGATGATGCAGAAATACCAGACAGTTCCAAAGACTTCATATTGCACCTTTTGCAAGCCAGTGGGCCATGACGATAAATATTGTCAGACTATGGAGATGATGCGAGAAAGGACATCAGATGCATATAGGGTACAAGCCAAAATGATGACTGGGCAAGCAACACCATAGTTCAATCAAGCCCTAGTGCCATACACCACTACGCAAAAATAGTATAATATTGCACAACAACCATATAATAATGTGCAACCGCAGTACAACCCGGCACAACCTCAGTACAATATCGCGCAGTATAATTAGGCGCCTCAGTATAATGCGCCAAAAGGTAATCAAGAAAGCTAAAGAGGAGGAGGACAAGCCTGAGGAGGTTTTAGACGAGGTAGAGGACCAGTCACATGTCACAATTGTTAGCAACCAGAACATTATGAAAGGGAATGCCCACTGCCACCAACAAATTGTATGTATTGTCATGCATCGGACCACGATACAAAGGAATGTCTGACACTGCTAGTGAAGATTCAGGAAAAGAGGAACCAAAACAATCAGAATGTTCAATGGATTTCAGCCAAAGCAAGGGATGAAGGATGGAATATCAACATAGCTATCCGCAGAGGAGCTAAAACAAGCAATGATGTAGTTCAACAGGAACTAGCGCAGAACCAATGGGTAAAAAATAACATTGAACCAAGAAAGCAGTTTGATGCGCAAAAGGAAAAGGAGACCTTTAAAGAGGCCATACAAGAATTTCATAAGGAGGACACAATGTCGACTTCAACTGCGCAACCACACAAGGAAGCACCAGAATATGAGTTTGCTCCATCATTGGATCATACCAATGAAATGAAACCCACGGGACAAGTAAGTGCAATCAAAATCTTTTTTCCATCATGTGTAAAAGTATTAAGTGATCCATCATCTATGAAAATATTTTAAAACATCCTAGAAAAGTGTAGCAGTGAGACGAAAGGAAAGCTAGAACCTAAAATAGTTAATCACCTACACACAAAAAGAAGAACAAGTAGGGAATTTAGACTGAGTTCTAACATTGGGGATTTCAATATGGGATACATTATACTAGTTCTAGGATCCAAAGTGAATGTATTACCAAAGAAGACATGGAAATGCAAGGGAGAGCCCACATTGGGATACTCACCTATTCAATTGAAACTAGCAAACCAGCACAGAGTCCTACCAATAGGTACACTGAAAGGAATGACAATAGATCTTGATGGAGTGCACACTAAAGAAGATTTCGAGGTCATTGAAATAGTAGACGGCACAACACCTTACCCATCATTTCTTGGTCTGGATTGGGCGTTCGACAACCAGGCCAGAATCAATTTGAAGACCAAGAAAATGACATTTGAGTCTAGAGAATATAGGGTCATCGTGCGATTAGACCTATCAGAAGCGGAGAGGTTTGTAGAACCTACTTGCCTAGATTTAGAGGAAATCGTCCAGTTGTACAGAATAACTACGTGCGATGAAGATTAGGTAAACCCAATTGCATATGGGGTACTCAGTTGGTGGAGCATTACTTCATGTGCAATAGACTCAGATTGGCAGTTTAGAGAACTAACAGTAGAGGCTACATGAAGTATCCACGCGAAGATGTGCAAGAATAGACCTCGTAGTAAGATGGATAGGTACATAAATCAAAGAACCACCCAGCTTCCATGGAATAAATGATTTGGAAACATTCTTGACATAGTATGTAGAAAAAGTGTTAGAGAACCAGAGACTGTTAGCACTTGACTTAGCACTAAAGGCCACACTGGAAAGATGGTGGAGCACACACAAAGAGACAATCACATACTAGTACCAGTGTAAACAGTTTATGCGCATAAGGTTCGGTGCAGAACAAAAAAACAACAAACAATAGAAATATGAAGGACACAGAGCACCAGCAAAACACTTGGAGGCATGTAGAACACTGTGTAAAATTTCACCACCGGAGGAATGGCCTCATCACTTCGTACATACTCTAGAAGTAATACCAGCGAATTGGTATACGGACCAGGAATTGCACAAAGGAACTACAACATGGACGAAATTGTGACAGAATTTCACAGTCACTTTCTCATTCGAGCATGAGAACCCCAACATAGACACAAACCTTAAACGGATCAGAGGACTAATATTCCTCAAAGAACTAGAAATAGAATTTATCACAGAAGAACAACAACAGAATAAATAGATAGTCAAGGAACTGTTGTCATGTTACCATGTATAGGAAGAAGCACCAAACGAAGATGATCCAAGTGATATTCAGATCGAAGAAGTATAAGGCGAAAGAGATGTGGAGGGCCCAACCATCGAATTAGAAGTCATTTCCACGCCAATCAAGGTAAAGAAAGTTAACATTAGGACAGTTGAGCAGCCCAAAATGGCCAGCATTGGAGATTACTGGGATGAGCAAACAATGGAAAGTATCACGGAGTTATTACTTGAATATAGTGACCTCTTTCCCACAACATTCACAGAGATGAAGGGTATATCTAGAGAACTGAGAGAAATGAAGATACCACTCAGACCTGAAGCGAGACCTATTAGACAACAACCCTATAGACTGAACCCTATATATAAACAAAAAGCTAAAGATAAGATCGACAGGATTCTCGAAGCCGACATCATTGAACCGATTGAGGAGTCGAAGTGGATAATCCCGATGGTAGTACAGGACAAGAAACAAGGAAGAGGGATCAAGATATGCACCGACTTGAGGAAGTCGAACGATGCATGCCTACATGACCCATTCCCTACACTATTCACAGATGAAGTGTTATAGAACTTGGATGGACATGAAGCTTACTCGTTCACTAATGGATTCTCAGGATACCATCAGATTAAGATAGCACAGGAGGACAAACAAAAGACCACATTTGTGACAAAATGGGGATCTTATCAATACATTGTCATGCCGTTTGGACTGAAGAATGCACCAGTAATATTCTCCAGAGTAGTCATTGCTTCGTTTAAGGAATTCATCCATCAATTTCTTGAAGTATATCTGGATGATTGCACAGTCTACATGCTATTAAAAAACCATGTGGAATTTTTATGATTGATGTTAGAAAGATCCAGACAGTGCCAGATATCACTGAATATCAAGAAATGCATATTTGGAACACCGTTTGGGATACTATCATGCCACATAGTATGAAAACAAGGTTTATTAGTAGATCCAGCAAAGATTGCAGTCATTGTTAACTTTCCAGCACCAAAAACAGTCTGTCAACTAAGAGAAAGATTAGGACACACAGGATATTATAGGAAATTCATCAAAGGATATGCACAGATCACAACACCAATGGAAAAGCTACTAAGGAAGGATATGAATTTTCAGTGGAATGATGACTGTCAAAACGGTCTAGATACCTTGAAGGAAAAGATGGTTACCGCGCCAATACTAGTATTTCTAGACTAGGAAAAGACATTCCATGTGCATGTAGATGCATCAGTGATAGCACTCGGAGCTATCTTGGCCCAGCCAGGAACAAGAGACTTGGATCACCCAATAGCGTTCGCAAGAAAAAAGTTATCAGACTCAGAACAAAACTATAACACGACAGAAATAGAAGGCCTAACCATTGATCCAGGTGAATATCGGTGGCCACCCACCTTTTCCAACTAGCTCAAAACAATTTTCTGACAATTTTGGCAATTTACTATTTTTAACAGTTTTAACTTTTGGAGCCATTTTGAGGGCCTAAATGAATGTTTTTTGGGATCAATCTTATATATGATAGTCGAAGGCAGTTAGAGCCCCCAAAATAAATATCATCGACGATACCTTTCCAATGGGCTATCATACGCCTAAAATGGAGATTGTATGCAAACGTTACGACCCTGGGAAGTTGATGTACTAACTTACCCAAATGGGGCCCACGTGACTTTTGGCGCTTCATCTCCTAGGGTTAGGTTTTTGGATGTCTAGGGTTTTTGAATTCTTGTTTTTGTAAAAGGCATCAAAGCCTCATTGTAATGATCTTATTGCGAATGAGCGCAGTCGTCACATCTCTTATCAGAGATAAGCCGCCACCATTCCAACAAGCTTGTTTTCGCTGCATTTTACAGTTTCAACTTATTTCCTTATTGAATAGAAAACCAGTTTTACAGTATCTCTGTTATTTTGTGTTAAGCACCTGTTAATAATCTGTACTCATTTCGTTCTGCTCATTAAATCCAGATCAACCATGGTCTATGCACTACATAAATTCAGACATTACTTATTGGGAAAGCACTTTAAAATTTTCACAGATCACTCAGCCCTGAAATACCTTGTCAACAAGCCAGTGTTGGGGGGGATAATCCGTTGATGGGTACTACTATACCAATAATTTGACTTTGAAGTAAAATTTAAACCAGGGAAATTGAATGCAAGACTTGACCACCTGTGGAGGGTCACAAATGGAGAAGAACCTACGAACTTAGAAGACAACTTTCCAGATGCACAGTTATTCTCAGTACGGATTTTTGATGAATACTTCACAGATATCATTCAGTACTTGAGTATAGGTACTATGCCGCAAGACTATAGCACCACGCAGAAGAAAAACTTGGTAGTCCAGGTTGTCGACTATCAACTAATTGTCGGATAGTTATATAAAATGGGTGCAGATAGCATATTGAAAAGATACACATTAGAACATGAAATACCAAGAGTATTAGCAGAATCCCATGAGGGAATAGAAGGAGGGCATTATGCAGGTAAATCTACCGTGCAAAAGGTATTTCACGAAGGACTATGGTGGCCAACGATTCACAGAGACTTGAAGGAGTATTGTCAAAGTTGTGATGTTTGTCAAAGGGTAGGCAAACCCAACCCACCAGAAGAAAGACTTTGTGGGACCAATCAACCCACTGGAAAAAAGAAGAGGGGATAGGTACATTATTACTATGAATAAATATTTAACAAGATGGGCGGAAGCCACACCAGTAAAAGATTGGAGTGCAGAAACAACAATGCACTTTTTGTTTGAACAAGTAATCACTCGATTCGGGTGCCCAAGAGTTTTGATGAGCGACCAAGGCACACACTTCATAAACAACACCATCTGCATGATGACTGAAGAGTTTGAAGTCCATCATTAGAAGAGCACACCGTATCATCCACAGACAAATGGCACAGTGGAAGCCTTCAGCAAGATTCTGGAGAACACACTAACACAAATTTGTAACATCAACAGAGACGACTGGGACCTCAAAGTACCAGCAATATTATGGGCCTACAGGACTACATGCAAAAATTTGACAGGTCACATGCCATTTAAATAGGTTTACGGCCAAGAAGCAGTAGTTCCATTAGAATTTTTAGTACCCAACTTGCGTTTAGCAGCTATCACACAAATGACAGAACGAGGTGCAATACAGAAGAGACTGAATTAGTTATTGACCATGGAGGATGACCAAATCTTGGTAGGATTCCATCAACAAGTGCAGAAAGAAAGAGACAAAGATTGGAACAATAGACACATCAAGAAGAAAATGTTCAAGGAAGCAGATCTAGTATTGATGTATGACAACAAATCGTTACAACACCCAGGAAAGCTTAGAATGCATTGGTTAGGACCATACGAAGTAATATCTGTCACAGACAGAGGCATTGTATAGTTAAGATATTTAGCAGGCATAAAACTCATAGGAATGATCAATGAGAGCCAACTAAATTTGTACAAGGGCAGTCGACCACCTCCCACGCAGTAAAAAAAAAAAAAAGGGAAACAAAACTAAAAAGGGATGCTGGAGATTAGGAAATTGCAGGCAGAGCTAATCTTTGTGCAAACCCAGAAATAGGAGCGTCAGGCTCAAATGGAGCCATTATAGGAATAGGTAGCAGAAGTACTAGAACAGGAACAGGAAGATAAGACACAGATAGCACAGACACATGCAGAATGTGTAGGATTCCTGAGCGACGAAGTGGAAGTCCAGGTAGTGGACACAATCAAGGATAAGACCGTGCATGCACCGACACAAACAACTGATCTCAAGGAAACGTTATAGACGATCACCAAGGATATCGAGGAAGCTCAGAAGGATTAGGTGGCTTGGGATGAGCCACATGTTAGTTTTGGGGGCCTATTGGAAGCAACCTGAAGTCGAAAGAAGGATGATCGTGGGGAAAGAAAGTGTGCAGAAACTGAAGTAACAGCTGGAAGAAAACACAACACACATGCATGCAAGAAGGTCTGCACAAGGAAAGCAATAGCTGGAAGGAAGAAAAACACATGTGCAAGGGACGAATACCTATTGTCGATAGGGTTAGGGTTTTGGTAATATATTGTAAACGATTGAAGAGCCTGAAATATATAAATATAGATAGATAGGTATCATAGGGGGTTCCTTCTTGTTAGTTCAGTTTTGTATTGTTCCATCTTAGATATGTATGAATAAATGCGATATGTAATATGATTATGAGCCATTTTGTAAGTTGTTGAGCTAAAGGGGAGGAGAGAAGGAAGATATAAGGATTAGATCATAGGTTGAGGAGCCTGGTGCGATCTAGTTCACCTCATATAGATCTTACCCATCAGAGGAGAATTGTAAGTGCGCGACGTCGGATATGCAGAACTACCATAATAAAAGAGCTAAGAGACAAATCTTTGTGCATGTAGCCCTGGGAGGGGGTGAACCATGGTAACATCTATTTAATGGAATGAATACATGCATATATTTACCGCCTTTTCAATATTTATTTGTTATTCTTAATGAATGAATGAGTTGTTACATTGCTTGATTAATTACTATTGTGATATTGAGGGAATAAGTCGTGAATGACAGTAGGTTGCAATCAAAATTTATAATAAGTGGTCTGGAATACATATCCCATATCTTGCGCTCAATCCTAGGCTGTAAAAATGTGAGTCTTATAGCCACCCATTAAAGATATCTCAGGTGAGACTGCACAACGCATTCTGTGTGTTGCATTGCCTTTTGGTTTACTAGGAGGGCCGATAGTTTTAGAGGATTTTTTTGGAAACCTGAAAGACATGAACCCTGGGTCAATAACTTAGTTGATAGAGTAGATCTAGTAAGTAGTAACCAATACATGATAACAAGAAAACCAAGGAAAACATAATCATTATTGATTTGGTGAAGGATCAATTAATAAATCATGTTAGCACCTAATTTTTAGTGATAATTTTTTTTCTTACCTTCTCCAAAGTTCTATTGGATCAACATGGTCTCTCTAAGTCTATTTGGTTTTTTTTGTGTAGTATATTGTAAATATATACAAGAGTTTGTAATAAGTCTTAAGGGGTGTCTTCTATGAGTCATAGTTAGGTCAAGAATTCAGTTTTTTTTATGAAAAGCATGGTTTCTCAGCAACAAAGTTACAAAATAAAAAACCGTTACCTTTGTTGAAGTTCTGAACATCTGGTAGCGAATTGTCGCTACTAGAAGTTCTACATTAGGGTTTAATGGGTAATTAAAGGTTATAATTATACTGAATAATTCATGAAGACATTGAAAGGGGATTCACTTGAAAGGTTATCATATGATGGTACATCCCAATATTGATATCTATATCCTCCGAAAAATACCCATCGATCTTTGACATGTCAATTTCAAAAATAGTTATCCACATCGCCCAATCACTGTAATGATTGCCCATTCATGATGTGACTTCGATGCATATCAGTTGTAGTGTTTAAAAATGATGAATTTTTATGCTCTTTTCTTATCTTAAAATGTAACACTATCCATTATTTCTTCTAACTATTGGCTTAGTGAGTTATAAAGAGAAAATTTGCAGTTTGCAGGAAATGGGTAAAGGAGAAAATGGTGTACGTGTGGAACCAAAAGGTGTCGAGCTGCTGGAAGCATATTCTGAGTTTGTTGATCAATTAAAATAGGATGGTTAGTTCTCTCTATGTGAAAAACTTTGAGGATATAATCTAGAGGTCGTCATATGTAATACCCATGTTTCCCCCAGTTTGTAAATATAACTATAACTGGCCAAGAGAATATGGTGGAATAAATATGTGTGAATGTTTGATTTGATGAACTTTTTTATAAAAGGGTCAATGTATGAATTTTTTGTTATTAATAGAAAATGGATATGTGTTGCACAACTGCTGAAATGGGGACGTTTTCCAAGATAGACCATGGATGATATGAGAGGGATGGTGAGGGAAACCAAGAATGGTTGATATGACCCTCACCAAACTAGTACCTACTAGGTGTAATTTCTCAACAGTCCTTTGACCTAGAAATGAATTACCAATCAGGTTGATAGTTGGAAGACCCTTCTCAAGATTTAATGAGGAGATGGGGCATGATAACCATCTGTAAGGGTTCCAGGAATGGCCACGAGTTGGGAATTCAAAACCACGCAACCTTTCTGAGGAAGGAAAGAAAATAAGTAATTTGGGGGACAAAGAAAAATCTGCAAGGAAGCTAAGTATAGAAAACAATATCGAGAAGAGAAGAGAGTGTTGTTCGACTCTGGAGTTGAGAGGAAAACTGAGAAGCAAGATATTTTTGGTTGTAAGAATCCATGGAAAGGGCTTAACTACAAGATGATAAATGAGGCTGATGAGTGACTGAGGAAGTGCTCGCGCATACCTCCTTGCATGGAGTAGAGAAAATTGATTTCCAAGTTCTTGTGGGAGGAGGAGAGTAACCTCCATCCCCGATTGTCATGGAGAAAGGAGAAAGAATCTCTATCAGAGCATCATGGTATATCTCAGGGGTGGCCAATGGTAAATCCATCAAGAGTGGTTGTGCCTATTGATGAGGGTCGTGGATCTGGGAATCTAGTGGAGATACCTTTCAACTGTTAGATCGGACTAAGGGAAGGGGTAGCACTAAGTACTTCGATGAATTTCCATTCGAGAGAATAGGGGTTGTCTAGTGCCAAAACTCCTAAATGTCGGAGTTGCAAAGTTAATATGGACAGTTGATAATGGAGGGATGCATGTCCACAGATAAATGGATATATGAAAGTTCAGGTATTTGGTGGTATCATTGTGTAGACATAAGGACGCACAATTTTCCTCAAAGCTCTACAAACCAACGTAAATCTTGGCTGTGAACGTTGGGTGCACATGGCAATAGGTCTGGCGTGTTTCAGAGATTGAGAAATACGAAGAGGAAGATGGAAGATAATATACGCCGAACCCCCAAATTTCAAAGTTATAAAGTGATGTAGACCGTCAATCCAGATCCTTCAGGATACCTCTCAACCGTCGATCTAGGGACTCCATTGAGAATCCATCTTAACTTCCCAACAAGCCAGGATGCATCGTGGAGCGATGCATGCCCCGCCCTCTTGTCCCTTGTAAAATTCCATTCCTTGGACTCAAGTCTTTGGATGAAAGGCCATGTGGAAGGAAATACATTAGTCCGAACACTTGGTGCTCTGAAAAAACTTGGCAAAGAGTCTTCAAGGAGTGAAGACTCCTCAGGTTGTGAATGATGAAGTAAATCTCAATCGTTGACAGGTAGAGGGCATGTAGCTCTAGATTTGATAGTCTAGAGACTTGGCTCTCAGAGGGGATTCGTGATGCAATGAGTTGATAATATCTGAAGCTCAGAGTTGTGAAGCAACGAGATCCATGGATCTATGGATCTACATGGATAGATCTCGACCGTGAGATATAAAGGAATTTGGAAGACCATTTGTCTAGAGGTGATGTGGCTCACTGACGTCATCCAGGGTGACATGAACCCACAACTAAGGTGCCACATGTCATTGGGAAATGGAAATTTTCCATACGTCTTATGCCTATTAGACCATGACATGTGTCACCCCCTAATGAGGACATTTGACACCCCTAGCCCTCGTTGCGTGCCCACCTCTAGTTCGTGCCTACTCGACCAACATGGTTGGTGATGCAACCTGGACTCCAGGAGTCTGGGACTTTGGGAGTTCAGAAGATTTGGTGTGTAGTATAGTAAAGGGACATTCAACTTTGATTGTCGATTTTTGAATGAAGAAACATTCAACATCAACGTCGAATGTTTAGTGATGAAAAAGGGGCGTTCAACATCAATCGTCGAACGTTGATTGTCGAATGGCCAAGACCACGTTGATATATTTCGGGACTTCGAGGAGCATGCATGTATTAAGAAAAGGGGTGGTCATCACCGAATGATGAAGACCCAAACTAATAACGCCCAGATAACTTTGGGAGGCTGTATCGTGAAAACTAGAGGTGAGATTAGAGCTGGTAATAGTTGTTAGAAAGATACAGACGTGTATAAGAGGATGAAGACCTTATATAGATGATTTGAGATGACTTAAACAAAAAAACATTTGATTCCCCATCCCTAGAAAGTGTATTTAGGGGTCGGGCATGTTACAAATTGGTATCAGAGCATGGAAACAACACTTGGTCTACTTAGTCTCATGCACAAGTCGCATAAAAATCTTATTAGAGAACTTTATGGGGTAACACCCTACCTTACCCCCCTTCTATAAGAAATTTGTCTGAACCTTTACTACACAAAGGAATGAAACCTTCTACGATTGATAGACGTTTTGGAAGTCTGGAATGTATGTTGCTAATGTTTCCAAATAAATAAGTCGACTTCACTTTGCAATGATATGTGTTTCTCATGAATTGGTAGATTAGCAACTAACATAAAAAAAATTATCAGCACTCAAGAAGTCAGTGAACAACAGGAAAACTACAGCGTAAGGGATGGTGACACACCATGAGTTGGGGGAGAGCTCCCACAATAGAGAGGAAGAATATAATGAAAGGAGGGCAGTGGAAACCCCTCTAGATTTGGACAAAACTGTAAGAAGCCTCATGGAATAATTACAGATTTGTAAGGATGACAACAAAAGGTTGATAAAGGAGGAGGAAAAACAGACTAAGATTAATGCAATCCTACTGCAAAGTCTATTGGATATACAAAGGAAACTACAACTTAGTCCAATTACCAGTCATGTGGACATGCATCATACTAAGAAAACTCCAAGTCCACTTGAGATAAAAAATCATGGTCCATAAAGTGGCCACACATGGAGGAGCACCTCAAGGAAGGCCCAACTTGGGGTCAATAGACATTCACCAAAATATTCCTCTGAGGACACTGACAACTGTAAGGAATATTCTAGTGGAAAAACTAGTTCCCATTCTCAAACGAGAGGAAAGAAGAGGAAACATTCCAAGAGTCATGACCCCGAAGAGTTCAAGAAATCCAAACCACCAAACTTCGATGGAAATATTAAGAAGGGGGAAGAAGTAGAAGTTTTGCTACTCGCTTTGAAGAAGTACTTCAGAGTCCATGACTACTCTGAAAACTTAAAGGCTCGGATAACCATTTTCAACCTGAATGGGAAAGCTTCCATTTGGTGGGAGGACCTTAGGAATGTGAAATGAATCCATGATAAGGACTTGTCATGGAAACAATTTGAGAAATACTTCAAGAAGAAGTATCTATCCGAAAAGTACTTTGATGGGAAGACCAAGGAGTTCTATGAACTCAAGTTGGGACAACTCACCATAGATGAATATATCAACAAATTTCTCGATTTCATGAGGTATTTTCCCTACATAAAGGATGAAAAAGGAAAGATGCAATGATTTATTAGTGGATTACCACAGTCCTACCGGGACAAAATTGATTTTGATGAGCCAAAGACTTTAGAAGATAATATTCAAAAGGAAAGGTATTACTATGAGCAATTCAAGAATAAGACAAAACCCCATGAATACTAGAAGACGAAGAAAAATTCAGTATTGAAGAAGAAGGGGTTTAAATACTTGAGATTTAAGAACCATGGGAAGGGTTCTAGGATGATCCTTCCTACTAGGAGTGTGTATAAAAAAAAAATCCATCCCAGAGTGGAAATAAACCATTCGGAGCAGTTCCAAGTAAGATTGATAACACGAAGAGAGAACCATTGAAATGTTGGGGTTGTGGAGAAGAAAATCTATTGAGGGACTGTCTAAATAGGAAACAAAACAATATGAGGGTCTACAGCATCCAAGAGGTTACCACAATCAATGATATGGCTAGGAGCATGCCAAAAATTTATGCATCCTTGGATAATAGACAAGGTGACCACCAAGATTCAGTGGTGGAGATGGAAGGTACAATTTCCAACCATCTTGTTTCCATTTTAATTGACCCTAGTTCTAATTTGAGTTATGTTTCCCACCAAATTGTTGAGAAATGTAAATTGAAACAAGTCAAACATGATAAATCATGGCTGGTACAACTAACCATTGGAACCAAAATAAAAGTAACAGAGGTCATACCAGTATGCCAATTCGTTATAAGTGGTTTTCCCACCCAAGAGACCCTAAACATACTTCCTTTAGGATCTTATGACCTTGTAATTGGCATGGACTTGTTGGCTACCCACAAAACCAAGTTGGAATGTTACAATAAAACTTTGGAGTGTTAAAATGAAGGAGGAAGAAGGGTAACCCTACAAGGGATTCAAAATCCCATCTTAGTGAGACAAATATCATCCCTCCAAGTGAAGAAGTATTGCAGAAAGGGATGTCCCTTGTATGCAATAGAAGTGTTGAACTCTGTTGAGAATGAAAAACCTAGTTGTTCGTCGCTTATTTCTGAGTTATACCTTTAACATGATTGACCCAAGTTCAGGTCTACTAGGGACCCAAGTAAGCCGCTATAACTATCAGCCCTGTTGGTAAACCAAGAGGCAATGCAGCGCACAAAGTGCACTGCGGATTCTCACCCGAGATAGTCTTAATGGGTGACTGCAATACTCAAGTTCTTGCAGTACAAGATTAAATGGGGATCTGTTAGTTGCACGTTGACAATTATAACTAGTTATTAAATCAATATTCTGTCATTCATCGATCTTGGTTATTCTGTTATTCTTTATGCATGCATGTAAATCAAAAGATCTAACTACATCATCAAAGCATTCATTTAAGATCTAACCATTGATAGTAAATACATAAACAATAATATTTCCACACAACACATGATTTACCGTGGTTCACCCCCTCCTTGGCTACGTCCACAAAGATTTGGCTCTAAGGCTCTTTTATTATGGTTATGTCATAGATGGAACTGGGCACACTTCAACTTCGTTCAAACCTTCACAAAAAAAATTCCTCGAGCTTTATGAGGCTGACTAGATCACACCAGGCTCCTCAACCTGCAATCTAACCTTCAAGGTCTAGTCACTTTTCCCTTCCATATCTCAACAACTTACAAAAAGGTATCAGATCATCTTTGAGTTACAAATATGTTACTCTATCTCATGTGAGTAACTCATAACAACCCTCAAAGACACCGAACCCTCCTCTAGAACTCCTAGGTATCTATTTATATCTATTCTTGGCTCATCAACCGCTACATTCTCTTAACAAAACCTTAACCTAGTTAGGTCTTCTTGCATGCTGGCCTTTCACGATTTTCTCCTCTGCATGCACGTTTTTGTCCACTTCTTTTCGTGCCAGTTGACTTTCTTTCCCTTCTTCTTGCATGTGCGCCTCACATGCTTTTCTTCCAATTGTGTTTCCTCCATGTCATCCCTTTTCCCCAAAATGGGCATGTGCCCAACAAGCCCCCAAAACTGAAATCATGACTCGGCCTGAGTCACTACTTGAATTATTCCACATTCATTGCTTGCTTTCTGCTTCAGATACTTCCTTTTGTATTGCATCATACATGTTTGTTATTCATTTGCATTTCTTTTGAGCATGACAGCTCTTGTCGGCCATAACGGTGACCACCTTCTCTATGATGGGAAATTGTAGTATATCTCTACCTTCGGCTCTGATATGCTCAATTATCTTCTCAGCTATGTCACTTTCCATGACCTGTTGCTCTGCCTTTTCTTGTAGGGGCTCCAACAACACCTATCTTATTGTCTTCTGTGCTTACAACGCTTTATCTTCCAGCTGCAGGACCTTCAATTCAATAGTAGTCTTGATCGTTTCTAGCATGACACTGTTTTTTGTCACTGCTTTACCTCTGCCATTGCTGCATGGTGATGATTTTCCTTCACTTGGAGTTCTTGGAGGCTCCCATCCTCCAAGAGGTGAGTCCAGAGTTGTGTTCTCTTCTCTAAAAACTCAGTGACTGTCTATATGCTTTGGTCAATGCCCTCTGCAACTGTTGTTTCTTCCTATTCTCATTGTTCTTTGACTTCTAGAGGAGT
>JASDQU010104823.1:12450-30964 GCA_032191745.1 Picea mariana | reverse complement strand
CTCAAGGATTTCATATGTCCATGTGCATGTTTCTTCTGCCTTAGGGATTTCCTAGGTCCTTGTGTCTATTTCTTCTGCGCGCACTTCTCCTATTGAGTGTATTAGTGAATGTTATGTGCACGGTGGGGCCTGTGTAGACCCCCTTGGTGGTCTATTCTGTGTGCACAGTTTTTTCTTGGTTGGGGTGCTTCCCCCCTCTTGGCCTTAGGAACTCCTCTTTTTGGTTCCTTCCCAGTTAGTGTCTTTTTGGTGCACTTGGGATGATCTTCCATGCATCTGAGTTTGTGATTTTTGAACTGCGCTTGGAATCTCTGATACCTTCCAATCCTCAGGCCACTCCTAGACCTCTCTTTTGATTTCCTCCTGCATGACGCAATATTTGAGTTGGATCCATTCCTTGGCTTTATCTCCCTTTGCTTGCATCCACAAACTGTGACGCTTTGCCCTGAATTTGGAAACCTGTTCAAACTCCTGGACAGTCTCTGGTGTAATGCGCCATGTGTCTACAATAAGGTCCTACATATCTATGAAGTACATCGCAAAGATGTCTGTGTTCATTTTCTTCCTCTTGGGGCCTGTGCTGCTACGTAATGATATGTATTTTTTTGTGCCACACTTCGTCGGTCTCTCCATATACTTGTTGTAGACTGGTTCTTTCCATCCAATGAGGCCAATGAGGATGAGTAACCATGAGTAGTGGAACTCAGAGCTCCATTCTTGTGTGTCCTTGTAGTCCTCCAAGAATGAATTCAATAGGTATGGGGCCCAGCTCATCGAGATCCCCTTTTCACACTATGTGGCGATGGAAACCACCCCAGTCGATACTTACTCTTTTCAACACTTGCGCATTAGTTNGTTTTCACCCGAGGAGTCTGGTAGAAAACATTGTCGCAAGATCATTAATGTCACTAATTATGATTCCCCTGCTGCCTCTCTCTACGCCATACTTAGCCTTGATCTCATCTGAGATTGCCTTGGCTCTTTTTTTGTCCTCCAAATGTTGCTCCAGATTTTCCCCATCTATGGGTAGTCCTGTGATTCCTGCGATGAGGTCCATAGTGATAGGCACTAGCCTTTCCATCCATAAAATTCTGCCATGTATGCATGCAAGCAATTGCTTGACGTAGGTGTTGGTATGATTTCCCCTCCCAAAGTGTGGGACATCCAGTAGGTTCATGATTCTTGTGTTGTAAATCCCTAGGATCCACTGCGCTGACTTGATCAGTAACATGTCGGATGAACCTACTACCCTACTTTCCAAATAATTATGGGATGCTAGGTCAAGCAATTTAGTGACATATGTGACATCATGGTTGGATTATTTGATGGAAATCACTCCTTCGACCATGTCATCATCTACACGCACTTCGCTATGGATTTTACAAAACTAGGATCCCTTCTACCTGCAGATGTGACCCTCCATGCGCGTTGCTCTCAGCTTGGCCCTTTCGTTTGGCTTGTGGGCATTAGGCCCCTACCTCTGGTACATCCTCTTATATTGTGTCTTGTGTTTCCTCTAGTTCATGGCTATGTAGCACTAAGGCAATGGCTTGTTCATTCTGTCATTTCCCTTTCCCCCCGGGAAGTATCAGACTCTATTCTTTCGGGGTCCTCCTCCATCTGCCCGACCTCCTGCACTAGGATTTTCTCCTCCTCTATTGTCATCGAGTTTGTTTCATACTCTAGTGTGTGGATTTCATCCACATCCACCACTACATGTGTCATTTGCTCCCCTGCGTCTGTCCTACGAGCAGTACTGCATGTGTTCCTATCGGCTCTGCCCAACTCTCCAACTCGAGGTGGTGACATTGTGATGGGGTCTAGGCTTTAAGCCTGTGAAATCACCGAATTCTTGGTTGAATTTTCTCTCTATCTCTCTTACACTCGGCTATGTGTTCTCTCCTTAGAAATTGAAACAATAACTTTATTTTCCCCCCCTTTTCTGACTTTATAGCGGGACAACAGAGTGACAATTGTTTTTCACCAACAATTGTCCCTTTTTCACTTTTGGCAGCGTGTCCTGCGCATGGTACTGTTGTACGTTTTAACTGTTGTCCTTTGCATCTTGTTTTTGAAATTTTCCCTTTCTTTCATGCTACGATATTTACCTCTGTGTAGGGGTTATCGCAATTCCAATCGTCACTTCAAGTTCGTGCCTAACTCCACAACCATCATTTTTTGAATTCCCCTACTTTCCGACCATCAGTCCTTTTTCCGGCGTGCTAGGATTTTTGGGCATCCCGAGTCCTTGGTTTCTATACCTTTTGTTTCTGGTGTAGTGTTCTTATTTCATTGTGATGACTCAATGAATTGTGTGTGTTGACTCTTTTTTCTTTTCGTCGCACTGATTTTCTCTCCTGGGCGCACATATTTCTATAGGTTTTTCTTCTTTTTTTTTACTGCACGGCAACTATCAAGTTATTGGTGGTCGGCTGTCCTTGTACAATTTCAATAGACTCCCATTGATCATCCCTCTGAGTTCTATGCCTCCTAATTCCTTCAACTGTACAACTCATCATTTTATGATAGTCTTGACCTCATATGGTCCCAACCAATACATTCTGAACTTTCCTCGATGTTGAAAAAACTTGTTGTCACATAGTAGAACTAGGTCTCCTTCCTTGAAATTTTTTCTCTTAATATGTCATTCATGCCAAGATTTGTCCCTTGCTTTATGTACTTCTTGGTGAAATCTTGATAGAATCCTTTCTTCTTCCATGTGCCTCATTAGTTGACTTAACCTTTCTTGTACTGCACCTTGTTCTATCATGTTTGTAATTGCTGCGACACACAGACTTGGTACCAAGAATTCTAATGACACCATTGCTTCTTTTCCATACACCAATCTAAATGGTGTCTTCCTTGTCATCTTCTTACAAGTAGTTCTATATTCCCATAATACTTCTATTATCTTCAAATCTCAGTCATCCCTATTCACATTGCAAATCTTGGTTAGGGAATTCTCTAGAATCTTGTTGAAGGCTTCTATTGTTCCATTTTCCTGAGGATGGTATGACATAATTTTCTGATGGTAGACCTAGAATTCTTCAGTCAGTTCTCTGATAGTGTTTTTGATAAAGTGAGTTCCTTGGTCACTCATCAGGATCCTTGGACATTCAAATCTGGTGAGCACGTTTTCAAACAAGAAGTGTGATGTTTTCTCTGCACTGCAATATTTAACTGGTGTTGCCTCTACCCATCTTGAGAGGTATTCCATCACAGTGATAATGTATTGTGCGCCTGATCTTCTTGCGGGTGGGTGAATTGGCCCAACAAAATCAATAGCCCATTTTTCAAACACTTGTAGCATTACTTGTGGGTATAAGGGAATCTCATCATGTCTGTTTGGTTTGCAAACCCTTTGACAAAAATTGTAGTTTTGACAGAATTACTTTTCATCTCGATGAATAGATGGCCACCATAATCCTGTGCGCAGTAACTTTTGCGAGGTAGCTTTCCCTGCATAGTGTCCTCCCGCTATTCCTTCATGGGCTTCTGCCAATATCCTAGGCCTTTCATGTTCTAGAGTGCATCTTCTCACGATGTTGTCTTCCCCCATTTTGTATAAGTGCATGAAGATCAACTGGTATTCAACTGCTCGGACAACCATATTCTTCCTCTACATGATGTTAAATTCCTGTGACTCAGTCCCCTTACTTAAATATTCTATAATGTCAACAAAATAATCATCCGCGATCTGAACTGAAAATAACTGCACGTTAGTGAAGGTATCCTATAAGTTTGTAGGATCCTCACCATTGGTGACCCTTGACAATTGATCAGCTCCTACGTTCAGCTTCCCTGGTTTTAATATGACTTCAAAGTCAAATTCTTGAAACAATAGTAACCATCGAAAAATTCTCCCCCCCAACACTGGCTTGTTGACTAGGTACTTAAGGGATGAATGATTTGTGAACATCTTAATGTGTTTTCAAAGTAGGTAATGCCTGAACTTTTGAAGTGCATATACCATTTCCAGACCTTCTCGCTCTGTAGTGTTGTAGTTCTGCTCGGAGTCTGACAATTTTCTGCTTTCAAACGCTATGGATGATCCAAATCTCCTACTCCTGGTTGCACTAGAATATCTTTCAGGGCTATGGTTGATTCATCTACATGCACATGGAATGTATTGTCCCAATCTGAAAAGACTAATATGGGTGTTGTGAACATATTCTCCTTCAGGGTGTCCAATCCTTGCTGACAACTCTCATTCCACTGGAATTTAGTATCCCTCTTAAGTAGTTTCTCCATCGGTTCAGTGATCTGTGCATACCCCTTGATAAATTTTATGTAATATACTGTATGTTCTAATGTGGTGCTCAACTGGCACACTGATTTCAGTGGTGGTAAGTTCACAATTACTCCAATCTTCGCAGGATCCATAATCAAACCTTGTCTGCATACTATGTGACCTAATAGAATTATGAAGGGTGTTCCAAATATACATTTCTTAATGTTAAAGGATATTTGGCACTGCCTGCATATTTCTAACATCAGCCTCAACACCTCTACATGATCCTTCAACAAGTTGTATATTGTCCAATCATCCAAATATACTACTAGAAACTGATGGATGAATTCTTTGAAGGCAGCAATGACTACTCTAGAGAAAATTGTTGGTGCATTTTTTAGTCCAAAAGGCATGAATGTGTACTGGTAGGATCCCCATTATGTTGCAAAGGTAGTCTTGTGTCGATCTTCCGGTGCTAACTTGATCTGATGGTATCCTGAAAATTCATCAATGAATGAATAAACTTCATGTCCTTTTGCGTTCTCCAACACCTCATCCATGAAGGGTGTAGGGAATGGATCATGTAGGCATGCATCACTCAACTTCCTCAAGTCGACGCATATTCTTATCCCACCTTGTTTTTCTCCTGAACTACCATTGGGCTTATCCATTCCGATTCTTCCACAGGTTCTAAGATTCCGACTTCAAGAATCCTATCGATCTCAACTTTGAATATTTGCTTATATATCAGATTCAGTCTGTATGGTCGTTGTATGATTGGTCTTGCCTCGGCTCTGAGTAGTATCTTGATTTCACCTAGCTCTCTTGATATGCCCTTCATTTCTGTGAACATTATGGAGAACAGGTCGTTGTAATCTTACAGTAAATTTGTTATTCTTTTCACTGTTTTCTCATCCCAGTAGTCTCCAATGCTGGCCATTTTGGGATTCTCAACTGTCCCAATGTTGAATTTCTTCACCTTGATCAGTGCATCAATTAATTTTGATTCTAAAGGTGGGCCTTCCACTTCTCTTTCTCCTTCATCTTCCTCAATCTGAATATCGCGCAGATTGTCTTCATCTAGTACTTCTTCCTACACATGGTAGCATGACAACAATTCTTTCATTGTTTGTCTCTTTCGTTGTTGTTCCTTTGTTATGAGTTAGACTTCTGGTTTCTTAATGAATATCACCCCTCTTATGTGTTTAAGTGTTTCATCTATGTTGGGATTCTCATGTTCAAATGAGAAAGTGACTATAAATTTCTATTGTAGTATTGTCTAACTCATAGTTCCTTTGCGCAGGTCCTGGTCCATATACCAGTTTTTTGGGATGCCCTCTAAAGTATGTATGAAATGATGAGGCCATTCCTCTGAGGGCGTCATTTTCCACGACGCTCTGCACTTCTTCAAGTGTTCCACTGGTGCCCCCTGTCCATCGTACTTCTTCTTCTAGTTGGTTATTTGTTCTGCGCCAAATATTATGCATAGTACCCACTTACATTGGTACCAGTCTTTGATTGTTTCCTTGTGTGCACCCCACCATCTTACAGGTGTGGACTTAAGTGCTATATCTAGTGCTACGAGTCTCTAATTTTCTAACACTTCATCTTCGTAATGTGTCAAGAATGCTTCTAGATAATTTACCCCATGGAAACTCGGTGGTTCCCTTATCTTCATACCTACCCATCTTACTGTGCGGTCTATTCTTGCAAATATTCTTGTGTAAACCTCGTGTAGCCTCTGTTTCCATTTCTTTAAACCTATATCTAAGTCTGACGCACATGAAGTAATGCTCTGTCAATTGAGTATTCCATCTACAGTTTGGTTTACACAATCCTCATCTCGCGTAGTTGTTCTGTACAACTGGATAATTTCCTCCAAGTCCAAGCAAGTAGTCTCTACAAACTTTTCCCCTTCCGATGGGTCTAATGGCATAATGAACCTGTATTATCCTTACTCAAATACCATTTTCTATGTCTTT
The DNA here is from genome assembly GCA_032191745.1 of Picea mariana. Taxonomy (NCBI): domain Eukaryota; kingdom Viridiplantae; phylum Streptophyta; class Pinopsida; order Pinales; family Pinaceae; genus Picea; species Picea mariana. Next base: position 24,751 of record JASDQU010104823.1, on the reverse strand, counting down.
AAATTGATTATGGCCATGTTATCAAATTCCCAATCCAAGTCAAGCAATGTTGGATATGGTGTTGTGTTTTCCACTATTTCAATTACTTCGAAGTCTTCTTTAGTGCACACTCCATCCAGGTCTACTGTCACTCCTTTCAGTCTGCCAATCGGTAGAACTTTGTGTTGGTTTGCTAGTTTCAGCTGAATGGGTGAATATCCTAATGTGGGATTTCCCATACATTCCCATGTCTTCTTGGGTAACACATTCAATTCATATCCCAGATCTAATATCACATCGCCCATGTTAAAATCTCCAATGTTGGCATTCAATCTAAACTCTCTGCTTGTTCTCCTTCTGGCATGGAGATGATTGAATATCATCTATTCTAACTTTCCCTCAAAGTTTGTGGTACAACTATATAACAGATTCAGTAATACTATAACAGATGATGGATCCTTAAATACTTGAATACAGGATTGCAGGAAAGTTTTGATACAACTTACTTGGTTTCCCGGGTGGACTTCACTGGTATGGTCCAATGCTGACGGAATTTCATATATTGGGACATCTCTGGTATGTTGTGTGGTAGATGTAGATGCAACATGATTATTTAGAAATTCTTGTATGCCCTTCCTAAAGGTCTCCTTCTCCTTTTTTGCATCAAATCGCTTGGGTGGCAGGGTATTTTTCTTAATCCACTGGTGTTGTATTGGTTCTTGTTTATCTGCATCATATCCTTTTTTAGCACCTCTGCATGTCACTATGTTGATGTTCCTGTCATATTATCTAGCTTCTGTAGATATACACTATACGTTCTGATTGTTCTGATTCTGTTTCTCCTGTATGTTTCTCAATAGTGTTGTACAATCCTCTGTGTCATGATTTGTTGCGCGAAAATACATGCATGTCGCAGATGGTAGAGGGCATTCTCTTGCATAGTGCCCTGGATGTTGGCAGTTATGGAACACTATTGGACCTCTTCCATGTCCAAATCCTCCTTTGCCTCGTCCTCCCGCTCTGTACCCAATGTGATCTCTGTGCGGTGTATTGTACTATGGTACCTGATTATACTGTGCAAGGTTATATTAGGGTTGCGTAGTGTTATAGTGTTATACTATGTTTGCGTGTTGTTATATTGTTGCAGCATAGTATTATACTATGGTGGTGCCTGATTAAACTGAGGTGTAGCTTGACCTGTCATCATTTCGGCTTGCACCCTATATGTGTCTGACATCCTTTCCCTCATCAAATCCATGGTTATGCAATATTTTTTATCGTTCCCTATTGACTTACAAAAAGTGCAGTATGCATTCTTCGGTATTGTCTGGTATTTCTACATCATGGGAAAATGATACGGATCATGCCTGTGCATCTTGCAAATTTTACATTAGGGTCCTCCTGTCGGCAATGGATTTGGCATCCCTGTTTCCATATACTGCATGAATTTTGGAAATTCGTTCTTATGGTGCCCTTATGTTCTACATGTGGTACACCAAACAACTTCACACTTGTTCTTGCCATTATTTTGATTGAGTTGGAAGGTAGTATTATTCAAATCCTCCTTCAACTCCTCTATAGATGGATCTGTATTGTGGTACTGATTCTCCTCCATTTGCAAGGCTGCCTGGAGAGCCTTTGCTTGAGATTGGAATTTATGTTGTCTAAGTGGGTATTTCAGGTGTGGTAACAAATAATTCACAAACAGATGCCTATGTTGCATGTCAGTCATCACATACCTCGATTTCCCTTTTAGACGTTTAAATCGCTGGTCAATTTCCCAGACATACTCTCCTGGTTTTTGTCAGATTTACATCATCTCATTCATGTATTGATCCTCTGAGCTTGGCTTCTGTAACTCATTAATCATTAATTTATTAATATATGTCAGTGTCCTTGTCATCCCAGGTGCACTATTTACGTCTAGAATCATGTACCATTCTAGTGCACAGTCTCTTCCCAGATATTTGAAAAAATGAACAAGTGTTTCTCAAGGTCTTATGTTGCCTCTCAAAATTTTGGTAACCAAATGGTGGGATCATGTCCTTCCATCCCGATTGCTGAACTGATTCCTCCACACGGTGTATATACTTGAATAATTATTCCTAAACTAGCTCCCCCAGTTGTTTTTCCTTGTGTAGATGTACTTCCTGCTGTCTTCCTTCTCCCAAAATTCAGTTGTGTAAATGTTGGTGTTATTTTTGGCGTGTTAGTCGCACATGGGTTTATGGGTTCCACACTAACATTAATATGGATAGGATTTCTTCCTTCTATTCCCTCTCTTGGACCTCTCATCTTCCTCTCATATGTTACACACAAGATTTCCTCAATCTTCTCCACAACCCGAATATCCTCTACCTCCTCTTCATCACTTGCCAAGCCTTCCCTCACGGCTATGGCTCTCTTCTTTGTGTTCACCCTATATTGGTAGGGTAATCCACTGTGAATCTTTCCAACTGTCACCATAATCCCCTTGATTTGGTCATCGTCCATCATGATTGGGTCCAAGGTTTCCTCCTTTTCTTTATCCACTTCTCCTTCCATTTCTCCTTTTTCTGTCAGTGCTTCCCTCCTTTCCCCATGCACGCAAGAAATTTTAGTTGTCTGATTCCATTTTCATTACACCTTTTTTATAGAGAAATATCTTAATAGAAGTATACAATGATTGAATATACCTTCCTTGAAGTCTTTGTAGAAATTATTTCTCTAATGCGTTGTACAACTTCGTTGTATCTACTGCAAATTTTGTTATAAAGCCTACTACAATACTGTTGAGCCAAAAATCTACTGCTTGGGTGAATTTTTTATTCACCTGTTGTAGCTACGTGATATGAACTATAGTCTAGTCTAATTGTCAGATCTAATTCATTGCATGGTTATCCTTCAACCTCAATATCCATTCCTTCAATAAGCGTGGAAAATCGCAGAAAAATACTTCATGCAGATCAGTAAACACATATTTCTCAAGATATTTGTGCGGTGTTACTCTAGGGTTTATGTTATCTTTATACGCAAACTCTAGCTCCTTTTTCTTCAACCATCTTTCGATCTCTACTTTTGTGGGATTCCATGGTCTCAACATCCCCTTCGAGCGATGCATTCTTCTCATCGTCTTCTCGTCCGATTTGGTATTCTTTTGACCCGCCTTCCACAGATGTTTCATTATGTTAACATATCTTCAACAGATCCCATCTACTCAATCATCTACTTTTCCAACCGGAAACGGAACCATTTGTTGGTTTCTTATTTATGAACTATACATTTAACATGATTGACTTAGGTTCAGGTCTACTAGAGACCCAACAAAGACTCTAAAACTATCAGCCCTCTTGGTAAATCAGAATGCAACCCAACGCAAAGAGTGTGCTACGCAGTCTCACCTGAGATAGTATTAATGGGTGACTGCAATACTCAAGTGCTTGCAGTCCAGGATTAAATGGGGATCTGTTAGTTGTGTGCTGAGAGTTGTAACTAGTTATTAAATCAATATCCTTTCATTCATCGATCTTAGTTATTATGTTGTTCCTTATACATGCATGTAAATCAACAGATCTAACTAATTCATCAAAGAATTCATTTAATATCTAACCATTGATAGCAAAGACATAAACAATAATCATTCCACACAACACATGATTTACCGTGGTTCACCCCCTCCTAGGCTATGTCCACAAAGATTTGTCTCTAAGGCTCTTTTATTATGGTTATGTCATAGATGGAGCCACGCACACTTCAACTCGATTCATACATTCATAAAATAGACTCCTCTACCTTTACGAGGCTGACTAGATCACACCCTGATCCTCAGCCTGCGATCTAACCCTCAAGGTCTAGTCACTTTTCCCTTCCGTGGCTCAACAACTTACAAAAAGGTATCATATCATCTTTGGGTTACAAACTTGTTACTCTATCTTGTGTGAGTAACTCATAAAAACCCTCAAATACACTGAAACCCCCCCTAGACCTCTTAGGTGTCTATTTATATATATTCTTGGCTCATCATCTGTTACATTCTCTTACCAAAACCCTAACCTAGTTAGGTCTTATTGTATGTTGGCCTTGCATGCGTTTCTCCTCTGCATGCACGTTTTCATCCATTACTTTTCCTGCCAGTTGTTTTTCTTTCCCTTCTTCTTGCATGTGCGCCTCGCATGATTTTCTACCAACTGCCTTTCCTCCATGTCATTCCTTTTCCCCAAAATGGGCATGTTCCCAACACTAGCCTAGAGGACCATTCCATATTAAGATAATATAAATATTTATTCCCAGAAGAGGTGTCAGGTCTACCTCCAAGAGGGGATATTGAATTTTCAATAGAAGTTGTACCAGGAGCAGTGCCAATGTCTAGAACACCCTATAGAATGATTACACTAGAGCTAGTTGAGCTAAAACTACAGTTTAAGGAGATGTGGGACAAAGGCTACATTCAAAAAAGATGGGGGCACCAGCCTTTTTTGTGAAAAAGAAAGATGGCACACTCAGATTGTGCATAGATTATATACAACTTAATAAAATGATCATCAAGAATAAGTATCACTTTCCAAGGATCGATGACATGTTTTACCAATTAAAGTGTGCTACAATCTTCTTCAAGATTGACTTGAGATCTGGATACCATCAGGTCTGAATTAAAAATGAATACATCCACAAGAAAACCTTTAGGACAAGATATGGTCACTATGAATTTGTGGTGGTGCCATTTGGTATTACCAATTGTTGGCACAGGGGTAGACCTAGGTTCAACGCTTTGACAACGCATCAAAAAAACCTTAACTACCGACCCTTTCGGCAACACCTACGAACAAGGTGAAGTCTCACTCGAGATAGACACAAGGGGGTTACAGGAATTAGGTGTCTGTAACCAAGCTGGGACACAAATCTGTGATAGCAACACTTCACAAAATATTCTATTAACACTACAATATGATATTCATTAACTCATTATCCTCATTAACATCGCAGAACAAACCCTAAAATAGGTTAGTGCAGTAACAATAAATATTAATCACTTCAATCATTTAGCACATAGCACTTAGTTAGATCTAGCATTCATTCATAAAGCACTAAGCAACATTAGATCTATCCAACATACATAATAATCAAATCACTAAGAAAATTCAAAATATAAGCAACATAGCATAAAGAACATCAAAACACACAAGATATACATGGTTCATCCTAATGCGGGGCTACATCCACCAAATGCTTCGTCTTCTTTATTATTCTTCGATCTCTTACATTCATTTGCTCTTGTGCACTAATCCATAGAGCCAAGCTTCACAGAGGAAATGAGATCTGCGCACTGAGCACCAGATCCTCCTTCCCAAAACTAGGTCACAACACAAAGCCAACTTCTCTATCAAGCACAGAGCCTTACATACACAATTTGTTGCATAAAGAAACCCAAAACTACTTGCACTTGGCCACTTAGACTTCTCTCTCTAAGTCTTTCCTAAGTGTGTGTATTCTACCATACATTTTTATCTATTTATACTTTTACATTTCCTTACAAAAAGGCCTAAACATGGGTAAACCCATGGTCCAACATCCCATAACCCATTACAAAACCCTAATGAACCCCTTGCAAAGCCCAAAAAATGAGTGAGATCCATGATCTCATCTCTTCCATGGCACTCCATCTTCGATCCTCTCTTCGAAGGCCAAAAGGTGGTCCAAACCTGACTAAGGTTTCCTCAAAACTTGGTTGAGGGCCAATACGCCCCCAACACTCAACTGTGACTCATCCCAAGTGACTCAAGTCTGGGAAACGTTGCTTCAAAGGCCTCGAGCTTCACTTGAGTGAGATCGACTTGTTTCTTCGCCTGAACCTCCTACTCAGCTAGCTCTTAGATCATCTGCGTTGTAACAGGCCATTCCGGGCATTGTTCCACTATCGCAACCACTTGGTCCAGTTGCGAGCCTTGTCCTTCAATGTATTCAAATACTTTGCAGACTTCATCCTGCACTGGTTTCAGCTTTTGCGTGACTTCCATTACTCTACCCTGGATGACAATAATCTGTTACTGTATCATGTGTTGTTCCTGTGATCTTTTCATTCTCTCGACTGTGGTGAGCAACTTCATCTATGCCTGCACGGTGAAGGCCTGTTGTTGTGCCTTTTGTAGCTACGCTTCCAGTTTCCTCAGCTGTGAATATTCTAAGAGGCATTCATAAGTCTGGGCACTTCTATCGCTCAATTGTTTGCACTCTGAGGTGAGGGCCCTTATCCTTATTACTACATTCTTGGCGGCTTCATCTCTCTGGCCACACACTTCCTACGAGATGATCAATACTACTTGGAATTCCAACTCTATTATCCTTGCTTGAAGCCATTGTATGGTCTCAACGAGCTTCACCACTTGAACCTCAAATGTCTCATGTTCCTCCTGTGCCAAGCCTGGCACAGAGCAAAGTTCTTTATTCACTTCTTCTTTGACTGCAGTCTTCTCTACGAGCAGCTGGTCCTTTTCTCTTTGTATATTCACTTTGTCTTCCTTGAGCATCGCCTGAAACTCATGTTTTTCATTCTCATAAGTGGTTACACAGTACCACACTATGCGTAGTTTCTCTAATACTTTCTATTTCTCTTGCTTCAAGGCTTCTATAGACTTCTCCTTTTCTTCTTGAAATTTATGAAGTTGAGCCTCTGTCATATCTTCTAGTCTTCTTAATTGGGTTGGTTCATCCCCCAATTCTTCAATCTGTGACGAGGAGGGCGTAGTGGGTGCTTCACTGACCAACAAGTTAAATAAGCGAGTGTCGTAACAGATTCCTCTAATGAGCAAGGTTTCTTCCATCAATGTGAATATATCTATTATGGCATGGTCTCAACGTCCAAAAGCTCATAAATGTGTTTTCTAGTCATTCCAGAGTGTCGTTCTAATGGGTGGGGCACCTCCAACAGTCATATAGCTTCACCAGGGTGAAGTCCCATTCTGCGTGGTTATGCTGTTCTAGAGAGGTTCAATTCTTGTGGACCTGACTCCTACTAAGTCTTCCATCTATTCTTTCTAGCTTCTTGCAACTTTTCTAACTTGGCTTTCTTCTTATTGAGCTTCCTTGCCTTCTTTCCTATGATCTAGGTTTCTCTAACTATTTTTGGAATCCTCTTTCCATTCTTATTCTTATCTTATCCTAGCGTAGTGAATTCACACTATTGATGTGCTCTCAAAGGGTCCGAAGTTAATATCCCTTCCCTTACTACTTCCTAGGTGGATATACTTATTTCTTGCATGGATAGGTCCTTCAAACCTTCCTGTGTTCTTTCAACTTAGACAACTAATTCTATTTCCCTCTATTGCTTCAAGTTATCTTCTCATTCTTCTATTAGTCGATCAATTTTTATGGCTATCAAATCCCTTAGTTCTTGCTTTTTCTTTTGTGTAGCTTCCTCCTTGTTGGTCACTATAATTGCTTATTAAAAATAATCAAGTGTCACATAAATTGTCAACCCAGGGAAGTCTTTTTATTTCAAAGGAAATCACACACTGTATATGCTCAATCTCAAAACAAATCCAAAGTTGGAGTAAAAGCTACACTAATCACACCTTGCCTTGAACAGACTGAAGTTCTACCTTGAATTACAGTGAAAGCAATCTATCTATTGCAGAGTTTAAGATTCACAAGGAAATAATTATCAGAAGAATCCTGGATTACATTAAGAAATAGAAACCTAGGAAAAAGGAACCTTTCAACATGCTTCAAAGAAGACTAACTATTCTGTAACAGAGAACAGGACCCTATTCCCCAAAGAAGGAACCTTCAGCACCTGTCTCTGACTATCACACTTTCATAAACTCATTCTGCAAACAGAATTACCAATCAAAATGATTAACAATTACCGAAGACTAACTATTTTGTAACAGAGAACAGGACCCTATTCCCAAAAGAAGGAAACTTTAGCACCTGTCTCTGACTATCACACTTTCATAAACTCATTCTGCAAACAGAATTACCAATCAAAATTATTAACAATTACCTAGGAATGAATTGTATGAAAACAATGTAACAATCAGTGGAAACAGATTTTTAACAAGGTTTGAATAAAAACAATACTAGCACACTACATAAACTAATGGGTGAATCTTGTGAAGAAGGTGGGCCCTTTCCTTCTTACAAGATTCCCCGGAAATAAAAGGAATTAAGAAGAAATTCTCAGAATGATCTTTTATTCATCTGTCAATTGTGACAAGTTACAATATCCAAAGTGAACACGCTCCTTCTCTGTAATTCGCTTCTAGCTAAACCTTTCATAATTTTCACTAATGTTGATTTCTCCACTATTTATAGAGGAGAATCCTCTTAATATAATTAAGCATAAAATTACATGTGTACATACAAATCCTATTCTTAGTCTGATCTAATCTTCTATGCTGGAATAGGATATTCTGATCTCCCGTAGGAAAATGTTGTTACAGTGGTTGGAATGGTGTTGTCTTGAGGTACAGTTGTTGCAGCTGATGTAAGAGCTTCTTTATTTATCTTTTTTTGTTACTGTTGTTTGTAAAATATTGTTTCAACATCGCAAATCACGAACTGTTTCAGCAACGGGATTTGCATCCAGTTTGACTGTTTCAGCAACATGGTCTCAAGCAACAACGATGGTTGTAATGGTGTTGGATTAAGGTATGGTTGTTGTGGCCAATGTAACAGCTCCTTCTTGTTACTGTTGTATGTGAAATGTTGTTTTAGTATCGCAAATCACGGATTGTTTCAGCAACGGGATTTGCGTACTATTGATTGTTTCAGCAACGTGGTCTTCAAGCAGCAACAGTATATTAACTACACTTCAAACTGTTTCAACAACTATATATTTCTGATCAATGGCTAAGTATGAAAGTAATGTAAAATTACATGTAAAACAAATTAAACATATAGCAAAGAGAAGAAACGTTATATACCTTTGGAGAAATAGGTTAAGGTGATAATGTAGGCTTAAATATGAGTGGGAAAAAGATGTAATGATAGAAAAAAGTATGAGAAAAAAGGTACATTATAGGGTCCTAACATCCCCCCCAACTAAAAAGGTTGCATGTCCTCAGGCAACTTCAATCTGAATCTAAATCCGGATATCGACTTTGAGCATGCAAATTACTTAAGCAGTAGTTGTGGAAAGTATTGTCTGTTGGAGCTCTGAATCCTTGAACATGTTGTAGCCTTTGTCAGGCTACTGCTTCAACCTTCTTGGGAAACTTATGATGAACTTGATACTTCTCTGCTGGGATCCATAGAATGGGAAAATGGAATTGATAAGCTATCCAATTTTTAGCACATTGCTAGACACATTTGATGTAACTCGATACCCGGGAGATTGTTGTCTCGAGATTGGTAGGACTAAAGGGATTTTTCTCCTGCCTTTTCTCAGAAGATTGTTGCCAAAACATGTTATTTTTCTTTAGGGAGAAAGTCTCTGTGGATTTAATAAACTGTTGACAATCCTGAAGTACTATTTCCTGTAGTTGTCGTATATATTGGGTCATCCCTGGTTTCTTCAAAAATTGATAATATTCTGCAACAAATGTGGCTACGTTTTGTGGTTCTGGCCATATCCAGAGGAGACGGTTATCTTCATTGTGCTTGGTACCAAGAAAATCATTCTGCCACGTAATCTGGTTGGTAAGGAAGGAGACAAGTGCCCGAATCTGGATATCAACAACAAGAGGGCTAAGGTTAAGATGTTTGTTCTCAGGAATGGCTTCATTATGAAGATATACTTCACATAATAGATGTTGATCAATAGTAGAAGCTTCTGCAAAAGTTTGAACAAAATCTTCTGGTTTGAGCACTGCATAGGGTCTTCCTTCTTTGATCGATTTAATCTGAAAAAATGTAAGTTGTTCTATAAGGAAAAGAGAGTAATTTGAGGATGGTTTCCTAGTAGCCAACAATTTTTTTACCAAATCAAACATTAGGAGAAATTTGCCTTTTAACTCTTCATTCTGCTTCTTATGGGCACGATATTCTTGGTGTGTTTTCTCCAAAGCTTCCCAGTTTGAATAGATGTGGTTCAACCAAAGTAGTCTGTGCTCCTGCAAACTTTTGTCCTGTGTAATGGCAGACTCCTTTTTCCATTTGTCCATTATTGCCTGCTCATTCCATGGTTGAATTTGTGTTTCAACATCGCAAGTGGTAGACTGAGGTAGGGTCTGAGTGGCTTGTTCCACAAGAGTAGGGGTATTGATCTTCCTAGGAGGGGCAGATTCATCAATAGGCAGAGTTTGTGTTTCAACATCGTTAGTGGTAGGCCGCGGTAGAGTCTGAGTGGCTTGTTGCACAAAAGTAGGGGTATTGATCTTTACAGGAGGGAAGTTTCATCAACAGGTAGATTTTGAACAGCTTTATTGATAAAAGCAAGGGCTTATGATTTAACAGTTGTTGTAGGCCAGGGTTCCTGTAGATTAACTTTGCTTTTTGTGATTTTTGAAGGTCCTATTGGTTCTTGTGTAACAGTAGGGCGTTCCTCTTTTTTAACTGCAAAATTTGTAGGTGCAAGGGAGGATCCAGGTATTGGGATTTGAACCACTTTGTAGCCTGCTTTATCATAAATATCCCCACATTGGTTGCACATATACTCTCTATACTGATCATCTTTTGTGTTTTTCTCTGCCTTGGCCGCTACGCGAGCTAAGGTATACAAATTAAGTTCCCTGTCATAGGCTTCCTTTGCCATTACCAGCTCTTGCTTGTAAGCTTCCAGTTCTGATCTTAGAAACTCATTCTCTTGTAAGAGAGAAGCCATTGTTGGTTCTGGTTGTTGATTTGTCATCGGTGTGTTAAGAGGGGTGACTGGTTTTTGTGTAACGATCACAGCCTCAGTAGTTGGTTCTTGTGGAACGGCTACAAAATCAACAACTGATTCTTGTGTTTCAGCTACTTGATGAAAAGAAAATAGTGTTTCAACACCCTAGGCATGTGATTCTTGAACTTCAGGAATAAATTCAGCAGTTGGCTCTTGTGTTTCAGCTGTAGCTGGTTCTTGTGTGACAGCTATAATTGGTTCTTGTGTGACAGCTATAATTGGTTCTTGTGTTTCAGCTATTGAATGAGTAGTTGGTTCTTGTGTGATAGCTATTGTTGCAGTACCCTAGGCATCTGATTCTTGTACTTCATGAATGAAGTCAGCATTTGGTTCTTATGTTTCAGCTGTAGATGGTTCTTGTGTAACAGCTATAGCTGGTTCTTGTGTTTCAACTATTGAATGAATAGTTGTTTCTTATGTGACAACTACTTGATGTAAAGAAAATGATGTCGCAGCATCTTGGGCTTATGGTTTTTGTGTTTCAATGGCCGTGGGTTGAACAGGTAAAAATTCCGAGGTTTGGGAGGGTAGAGGTGTATGGGTTTTTAGCAAAATGGGTTGGGGGTTTAGGGAAGTGGTCGTAGTGGCTGCTCTTGTTGAAGCCCTCATTCATTTTTTAGGTAAAAAGGAACGAAAAGTAGGAATTTTCTTCTTTCTTTTGCATGTGGGTTTTTCCTCAGTGATGGGGCAGAGAGGGTTATTAGGTTTATCTTCTTCAGAATCATCACTAAGGATATGAACAGTAGGGGTAGATGATTCTGGTAAATTGTGGGGCGGACTTGGTATGGTAGGAGGGTTAATTGGATCAATTGGGTCTGTAGGTGGATTAATAGGTATTTCTAAAAATTCAGAAAGGTTTTGTGGTTGCTCTTCATGAGGATTTTCAGGATGCTCAACAGCTTCCTGAGGGTTTATGGGTGGGTTGTTTAGGAGAGGGTTTTGTTGGGTAAAACCCTTTTGGATGAGTAATTGAATGAGATGATGATGGGTGAGGGAAAGGGTTGGATTTTTATCCTGTTTACAATATTGCGACATATTTCTAAGACATCTGAGCAGATAGTAAGGAATGTTGACCAGTCTAGCATGTCGTAAATGAGATAATAGGACAAAGTCAAACTGGTAAACTACCTGCTATCGCCCTTCATAGGTAAGGTAGCACTTGAAAAACTCTGCAACTTTTGGCCAAGGAGGCGACAACGAGCTAAGTCGAACACCCCGGCCTTTAGGCTCAACTTGTTCTCCTAGCAAGAGAAAATCTTGTTGGGCATTCAGGATAATGTGTTTGCAGCTGAACCAGCGAATGCCAGTGACGGGAAGACCCGAAACCTATGCAATATCATCCTCTGTGACTGGAATATGAACCCCTTGAACAATAGAGTGGTCTTGTTAAAGATTCCGAGAAAATTGAAGAACCTGTTGTTGATCAAATCCTTGGAGCCTCTGAAAATAACCCAGCCAACCTACTTGCTGAAAGATTTGGTAGACTTCTGGATACAATTCTAGCAGGGTTGTTGTGGCGGGTTC
>JASDQU010104822.1:127364-156146 GCA_032191745.1 Picea mariana | reverse complement strand
GAAGGACCATGTAAAAATGTTAAGACAAATGTTGGAAAGATGCAAGCAATGCCAGATATCATTATGTTAGCACTAGGAGTTGTTCTTAGACTACTTGAAGAACAAGCCTAGTACCCATAATAATATAAATGATTAAAACAAATTTATTCTTGAGTGGATCAGAAAGATTGAGTAAGAAAGGGAGAGGGAAACAAACTATCTGCAGAGGCATTCCATTGGGCATGGAGTCATAACATACTACAGATCAAAGGCAATTAAAATGTATACCAGATAAATGTTTTATGTAACTATGGGTACAAGAATAAAGAATATGACAAAAGGAAGAACATCCATTGTACATAGATCCTTTTTGAAAACAAATTAAAAATTGCTTAAACAATAAAGAATGATTTAATGGGCAAGCTACAACAAATCCTCTGTTGTTCACAAATCCATCAATCGATGGAAACTATGATCCTCAAAACTTGCAATATATTCAAGCAATATGATGACAAGAGAAATGGAAAACAAAGAATACAATCTAATAAGCAACTCTCATGAATATTTAATGGTAGAAATGTTGATTACAAACATGCTCCCAGGCTTACAAATGAACAACTAAACTTCTCCTCCAACTCTCTCCTCTCTTGGATCATGAATCCAATCCTTTCCTAAAAAAAACCACTACTATCTATAGTGTATCAATCCTTCATACTCTAAAAGGTCGAATACTAAGTGGTTGCACTGGATTCCCTTTCTCTAGGAGATGTTACAACAAGGTGAAACAAAAAATCCACCTAGCTCCTACTTTTTTGGATCTTGTCTATTGTTATAAATGCTTTTTGAAACAGGTCATACTGCTTGATATGGTGATAGAACACATGTCCCTCATGTCCAACTACCTCCTAGGAAACCATTCAAACCTCCTCAGACAGGTGGCATCCCTCCTACAACTCGGATTTATTAAACTGTTAGAGTTTGCAATGAAATTTCAGGATTTGTTGCAAACTTTCATGTAGATGATGATTTCAACTTTTTTCCCAAACGACAAACTGGGTCGGGATTAGTTTTGGTAAGCAGGTCCATGATATTATGATTCATCTACAAAAACAATTTTAGAAGAACCTGGATCAACATTTAAAATTTATGATGAAAACATGACTCTGTTGTGTACTAATTTGCTGCAAACTATCCCAAAATACCAGTTCGCAATGCCTTTGACAGCACGTGCTGTGAACTTTCCTGTAGGTGCATGTTTACATTTAAAATTTATGTTGAATTTTAAAACTTGCACAACAACCTAGGAAATCCTTCCAGAACCTACTATAAACTTCTTGGAACATGAAGTAACCTTGGATAAATCATATGAATATGGTAACCTCAGCTCAAGACCCAAAATCATTACTCTGGTTATAATCATATTCACAACAACAATTTGAGGATGAACATACTACAAGTAGGAGGTGAGAAAAGAAGAACATAAATCCAAATTGGATGAAAACTATAGATAAGAAGAAATTGAAGCAGCTCTGTGTAAAAACGAGGGTTTGTAGCGCGCTGGTTAAGTTCGCAGCGCCAATTTCCAACGTGGATTAAACTATATTTTTATGAAAGACTTGCAATATTTTCCACATCTGAGGAAAAACATATGAGTTGATTGGTTAAAAACTCGGCCCTAGACGAATCTAAGTTGAGGAGGGTTTGATTTATCATAAAATAGATGGTTCACAATGCCAGTTTCACAACGCACAGTTTGCAGTGCACAATAATATAGTGAATAAGGTTATTGTTGCAAGAGGAAACTGTAAATTTCTCCTTTGGTATAACAAACTTGAAAATGGCCAGGGTTTAGGATACCAATGTTGTAGGTTTTAATGATGTAAAGAATTGGTAGCACAGAAAACATGTAACACTTTGTAGCGCAAGAAAAATATATAACAGTTTGTAGTTCAATGAACCCTTAAACATCATGCAAACACCAAAGAAGTACTTGGTGTCACCAAATGTTGATCCCTATTTATTTCATGATGATGAACACTATCATGACACCCAGACTCTTACATGGACCAAGGTCAGAATTTTTTGAATCCTAAACATTTCATGTGGTAAAATTGGCTCCACAGGGGATGGCATGCTCCTTGTGAGATGCCAAGAAAATTGTAGTTCTAGTGCCTTATCCATTGGGCTATGGAGTCTTATTGTTTATCTACTACAAACCAAGAAACTAAAAGAAACACAAATGCTCGTATGATGAGCTTATTCCCCTACTTCTAACCTGATCTCTGAGATGCTTGATTAGGTGAAATAAAAAATCTAGTGTAGACATGCAGGGACCTTGTCTACTGATTGAATTCCTTGCATAACTCTCTTATTGGAAATTCAAACTAAAAATTAAACCCAATCTGAAAACTGATCCACTTTGAAGAACCAGTTCCACTGACTGATTCTAGGCAACTCATAAAGGTCTCTTTCTCTGATGTTTCCAACAGAAATGCAAAAAGATCTTGAAGAATATGTGTGAATGCCACTTGTTGATCGATAAAAAGGAAATGAGAGCATGTGTCTATAGTTCCTTTCTATTCACAAGTATAGAGTAACATACAAGCTTCTTTCTTCATTGTATCCTTTTCCTCAAATGCTTATTTTTCTTGTTCTAAGTTTTCAAATGTAAGATCATTCTCATAATAAATGGCGGCAGTCTGATTATTTTCCTTATCATTCATTTCAACCTCAATAAAATTCTCCATTTAGAGAACCATAGGATCACCAAGAACATGGAAAGGTTGTTGTTGACTTATAATGTTATCATTATGTTCCAAAAAAATTGTGTGATTTTGCAGCTCAACTCTTTCTGCTCTATAAGCAAATTCAATATTTTTCTTTCAAAAGATTAAATGAAGAAAAACATAAGGGAAATGACTTACCTCCATATAAGCCACAATTTTCCCTATGACAGAGGTCATAACTGTCATAAATGGGTTGAATGCTTTCATAAGACTGTTGAAAAGAATCATTTTCTGGATGAAAGGATATTTCTGATGTTTTTTGGAAATCAACCTCATCATAGTTATTGTACTCATCATATACAAGTAAACAAAAGGCTTTTTGAAGATCATAAATAACAAAATTAGAGACAACATCTTTCTCCTCAACAGGCTACTCTACCAACTCCTTCTCATGGAATCCTTCTTGTTCATGTTCACGGTCAGTTATATCCGCATTCCACTCCTCATCCTTAACTTGATATGAAAATTTTACACAGGATTTGAGATTGACCTCAACCTCTTGAGCATCGATGAAAATTTGTTACAAGGTGATAGACCTCCTTTCTAGGAGAACAAGAGAAAAATATGGATGAAGAGCTGTTACATAACACAATCTAGCAACAACTTCAGGAGGTTGGATATCTACAGGCATGCTGCAATAAAAACTATAAAAGCTCCTATTGAAAATAGTAAGAGTGTCATCCTCCCCTCTTTTCAAATCATAAAACTCAAAAAAGTACTGGTCAAAAGATTTGTTCTCTCCTTAGTGCCTTGAAAATGCACCAAATAACTCATCCCATGAACCAATGGAACCAACGTCTAGATTTTTAAACCACAAAGCAACATCTCCAACCAAATATTTGTGAAATAACATCATAACAACATCCTCATGCATGATTTCCAAATTGTCAATGACATTCTGAAAATCTCCCAAATGCTTCTCAGCTATAATATGATCTTCTACAACAAAAAGAGGAAGATATTCTAAAAACTTGGGAGGGTAAGGATGAAGAGTAGATGGCAGTTTTAAGGGTTTAAACATTTTTTCTCTTTTTTTGGACTGAACATCAGTAGGCTGAAAGTGAGGTTCAATGGATTGATTGAAAATTCTAGTAGTGGTGGTAGAAGATGGTACTATGATCAGGGAAGGTGGTGAATCAATTGTATCATTCACATGGTTACAGGGCTGATCATGTTCATGAAGGATTTGAATACAAAAACTATTTTCATATGTTTCAAATGAAGGACTAGGGTCAACATCAACTATGTAAGAAGAATGCATAACTTCTTCTTTCAAATAGGTGTATACAATAGTAGGCTTATCACCATCAGAGTAAACAAAGAAAAGGATGATTTTCCTGATATATGAAGGAAAGGATAGGAAATAACTGATAAACAAAAATATGAGCTCTTGAAGAAAACTTATAGAGGTCATAACTGTAATAAATGGGCTGAATGCTTTCATAAAATTGTTGAAAAGAATCCTTTTCTGGATGAAAGGATATTTATGATGTTTTTTGGAAATCAACCTCAACATAGTTATTGTGCTCATCATATACAGGTAAACAAAAGGCTTCTTGAAGATCATAAATAAAACAATTAGAGACAACATCTCGCTCCTCAATAGGCTGCTCTACCAACTCCTTCTCATGGCATCCTTCTTGTTCATGTTCAGTGTCAACTATGTCTGCATTCCACTCCTCATCCTTAACTTGATATGAAAATTTTCCACAGGCTTTGAGATTGTCCTCAACCTCTTGAGCATCAATGAACATTTGTTTCAAGGTGATAGACCTCCTTTCTAGGAGAAGAAGAGAAAAATCTTGATGAAGAGATGTTACATTACACAGTTTAGCAACAACTATAGGAGGTCGGATATATAAGGGCATGATGCAATAAAAACTATACAGTCTTCTGTTGAAAATAGTAAGAGCTTCATCCTCCCCTCTTTTCAAATCATAAAACTTAACAAAGTACTAGTCAAGATATTTGTTCTCTCCCTAGTGCCGTGAAAATGCACCAAATAATGCATCCCATGAACCAATGGAACCAACCTCTAGAATTTTAAACCACAAAGCAAGATCTCCAACCAAAGATTTGGAAAATAACCTCATAACAACATCCTCATGCATGCTTTCCAAATTGTCAATGACATTATGAAAAGCTCCCAAATGCTTCTCAGCTATAATATGATCTTCTCCAACAAAAATAGGTAGATATTCTAAAAACTTGGGAGGGTAAGGATGAAGAGTAGATGGCAATTTTAAGGGTTTAAACATTTTTTCTCTTTTTTTGGTTTGAACATTAGTAGGCTGAAAGTGAGGTTCAATGGATTGATTGCAAATTCTAGTAGTGGTGGTAGAAGATTTTACTATGATCAAAGAAGGTGGTGAATCATTTGTATCATTCACATGGTTACAAGGATGATCATGTTCAGGAAGGATTTGAATACAAAAACTATTCTCATATGTTTCAGATGAAGGACTAGGGTCAATGTCAACCATGTAAGAAGAATGAAGACCTTCTTATTTAAAAGAGGGGTATATAATAGTAGGATTATGGTCATCAGAGTAAACAAAGCAAAGGATGATTCTCTTGATATATGAAGGAAAGGACAAGAAATAAATGATAAAAAAGAATATGAGCTCTTGAAGAAAAATTATATCTTGATACCTGGACTTCCTGTGTCTTCCTTCCATTTTCTGTTTGAGCTTGTTCCTCAGTGGAGCCCTGTAACATGATTTGAATCCCCAACAAGTTTCTTCAAATGTGTGGAGTCGCCATGGTGAAAAATTGCAGTCTGTTCTCTCACCAATCCTTTCTCACCATCAAGAACTGGTAGTAATCTGTGTCATACATCCCAGGGAAGATTATCAAATTTGTCCCAGACAATGACGCAAAAAATGTTAGCACTAGGAGTTATTCTTAGACTCCTTTAAGAACAAGCCTAGTACCCATCAAAATATAAATAATTAAAACAAATTAATACTTGAGTGGATCAACAAGATTGAGTAAGAAAGGGAGAGGGCAACAAACTATTTGCAGAGGCATTCCATTGGGCATGGAGTCATAATATCCTACAAATAAAAGACAATTAAACTATATACCAGATAAAGGTTTTATATAATTATGGGTACAAACATAGAGAATATGACAAAAGGAAGAACATGCATTGTACAAAGATCCTTTCTGCAAATAGGTTAAATATTTCTTAAACAATAAACGATGATTTAATGGGCAAGCTACAACAAATCCTATGATGTTCATGAATCCATCAATCAATGGAAGCTATGATCCTCAAAACATGCAATATATTCAAGCAATAGGATGAAAAGAGAAATGGAAAACAAAGAATACAATCTGATAAAAAACTCTAATGAATCATTAATGGCATAAATGTTGATTACAAACAGGCCCTCAGGCTTACAAATGAGCAACTATACCGCTCCTCCAACTCTCTCCTCTCTTGGATCATGAATCCAACCCTTTCCTCAAAAAAGCTATTGCTATCTATAGTGTATCGATCCTTCCTACTGTAAAGAGGTCTAATCCCAAGTGGTTGCATTATATTCCCTTTCTCTAGGAGCTATTAGAACAAGGTGAAACATAAAATCCACCTAGCTCCTACTTTTTTGGATCTTGTCTATTGTGATAAATTCATTTTGAAACATGTCATACTGCTTGATCTGGTGATAGAACACATGTACTTAATGTCCAAATACCTCCTAGGAAGCCATTCAAACCTCCTCAAACAAGTGGCAACCCTCCTACAACTAATATTTATCAAACTGTTAGAGTTTGCAACACAATTTCAAGATTCGCTACAAACTTTCTTGTAGATGATGATTTCAACTTTTGTCCCAAATGATGAACTGGTTCGGGCTGATTTTTTGCCAGATTTTCCATGATATTATTATTCATTTCCACAAAAAAATTCTGAAKAACCCAGATCGATGTGTAAATGTTATGATGAAAACATGACTCTGCTATGTACTAATTTGCTATAAACTGTCCCAAAATCTGAGTTCGCAACGCCTTTGACAACACGCACAACGAACTTTCTTRTAGGTGCTTSTTTACATTTAAAATTTATTTTTACTTTTAAAACTTGCACAATAAGCTGGGAAATCCTTCCAGAACYTGCTATAAACTTCTTGGAACATGAAGTAACCTTGGAGAAATCATATGAATATGGTAACCTCAGCTCAAGACCCCAAATCATTACTCCGGTTATAATCATATGCACGACAACAATTTGAGGATGAAAAKGTTGCAAGTAGGAGGTGAGAAAAGAAGAACATAAATACAACTTRGATGAAAACTATAGATAAGCATAAATTGTAGTAGCTTTGTGTAAAATCGAGAGTTTGCAGCGCCAATTTGTAGTACGAATTGAACTAGATTTTTATGAAAGACTTGCAAGATTTTCCCCGTCTGAGGAGAAACATATGAGTTGAGTAGTTAAAACCTCGGCCCTAGATGAATCTCAATTGAGGAGGGTTTGACTTATCAGAAAATAGAGGGTTCACAATGCCAATTTCACAACGCATAGTTTCCAGTGCACAATAATATAGTGGATTAGGTTATTGTTGCAAGAGGAAACTATAAATTGCTCCTTTGGTATAACAAACTTGAAAATGGCCAGAGTTTAGGATACCAATGTTGTAGGTTTTAATGGTGCAAAGAGTTGACAAGACAAAAAACATGTAATGGTTTGCAGCGCACGAAAAATATATAATAGTTTGTAGTTCGATCAACACTCAAACATCATGCAACCACCAAAGAAGTACCTGGTGTGACCAAATGCTGACCCCTATTTCTTTCGTGATGATGAACACTATCATGACACTAAGACTCTTACATGGACTAAGGTCAAATTTTTTTGACTCCTGAACATTTCATGTGTTAACATTGGCTCCACAAGGGATGGCATGCTCCCTATGAGATGCCAAGAACATTGCAGTTCCAGAGCCTTATCCATTGGGCTATGGAGTCTTATTGTTTATCTACTGCAAACCATGAAACTAAAAGAAATAAAAATGCTCGCATGAGCTTATTCCCCTACTTCTAATATGATCTCTAAGATGCTTGATCATGTGAAATAAAAAATCTAGTGTATCCATGCAAGGAACTTGTTTACTGATTGAATTCTTTGCATAACCTTGCTTAATCGAAATTCAAACTGAAAATTAAATCCAATCTGAAAACTCATCGACTTTGAAGAACCAATTCGACTGACTGATTCTATGCAACTCATAAAGGTCTCTTTCTCTTATGTTTCCAACATAAATGCAAAAGGATCTTGAAGAATATGTGTGAATACCACATGTTGATTGATAAAAAGGAAAGGAAAACCTGTGTCTATAGTTCCTTCATGTTCACAAGTACAGAGTAACATACAAGCTTCTTTCTTCATTGTATCCTTTTCTTCAAACACTGTTTTTTCTTGTTCTAAGTTTTCAAATGCAAGATCATTCTCAAAATAAATGGCAACATTTTGATTATTTTCCTTATCATGCATTTCAACCTCAATAAAATTCTCCATATAGAGAACCATAGGATCACTAAGAACATGGAAAGGTTGATGTTGACTTATAATGTTATCATTATGTTGCAAAAAACTTGTGTGATTTTGCATCTCAACACTTTCTGCTCTATAAACAACTTCAATTTTTTATTTCAAAATCTTTAATGAAGAAAAGCACAAGGGAAATGATTTACCTCTAGCTAATTCACAATTTTCCCTATGATAGAGGTCATAACTGTAATAAATGGGCTGAATGCTTTCATAAGACTGTTGAAAAGAATCCTTTTCTGGATGAAAGGATATTTATGATGTTTTTTGGAAATCAGCCTCATCATAGTTATTATACTCATCATATACAAGTAAACAAAAGGCTTCTTATAGATCGTAAATAACAAAATTAGAGACAACATCTCGCTCCTCAACAGGCTGCTCTACCAACTCCTTCTCATGGCATCCTTCTTGCTCATGTTCACTGTCAGCTATGTCTGCATTCCACTCCTCATCCTCAACTTGATCTGAAAATTTTCCACATGTTTTGAGATTGTCCTCAACCTCCTAAGCATTAATGAACATTTGTTGCAAGGTGATAGACCTCCTTTCTAGAAGAAGAAGAGAAAAATCTTGATGAAGAGCTGTTACATAACACAGTCTAGCAACAACTTCAGGAGGTCAGATATCTAAGGGCATGCTACAATAAAAATTATACAATCTCCTATTTAAAATAGCAAGAGCTTCATCCTCCCCTTTTTTAAAATCATAAAACTCAACAAAGTACTGGTCAAGATATTTGTTCTCTCCATAGTGCCTTAAAAATGCACCAAATAACTCATCCCACGAACCAATGGAACCAACCTCTAGATTTTTAAACCACAAAGAAACATCTCCAACCAAAGATTTGACAAATAACCTCATAACACATCCTCATGCATGCTTTCCAAATTGTCAATGACATTATGAAAAGCTCCCAAATGCTTCTAAGCTATAATATGATCTTCTCCAACAAAAATAGGTAGATATTCTAAAAAATTGGGAGGGTAAGGATGAAGAGTAGATGGGAGTTTTAGGGGTTTAAACATTTTTTCTCTTTTTTTGGTTTGAACATTAGTAGGCTGAAAGTGAGGTTCAATGGATTGATTGCAAATTCTAGTAGTGGTGGTAGAATATGGTACTATGATCAAAGAAGGCGGTGAATCCGTTGTATCATTCACATGGTTACAAGGCTGATCATGTTCAGGAAGGATTTGAATACAAAAACTATTCTCATATGTTTCAGATGAAGGACTAGGGTCAACCTCAACCATGTAAGAAGAATGCAGACCTTATTTTTTCAAGGAGGGGTATACAATAATAGGATTATGGTCATCAGAGTAAACAAAGCAAAGGATGATTCTCCTGATATATGAAGGAAAGGACAAGAAATAACTGATAAAAAAAAATATGAGCTCTTAAAGAAAACTTATATCTTGATACCTGGACTTCCTGTGTCTTCCTTCCATTTTCCGTTTGAGCTCGTTCCTCAATGGAGTCCTATAACTTGATTTGAATCCCCAACAAGTTTCTTCAAATGTGTGGAGTCTCCATGGTGAAATATTGCAGTCTGTTATGTCACCAACCCTTGCTCACCATCAAGAACTGGTAGTAATCTGTGTTGTATAGCCCAGGGAAGATATTTAAATTCGTCCCTGGAAATGGTGCCAAAAATGTTAGCACTATGAGTTGTTCTTAGACTGCTTTAAGAACACGCCTAATACCCATCTGAATATAAATGATTAAAAAAAATTTATACTTGAGTGGATCAACAATATTGAGTAAGGAAGGGAGAGGGCAACAAACTATCTGCAGAGGAATTCCATTGGGCATGGATTCATAACATCCTACATATCAAAGGCAATTAAACAGTATACCAGATAAAGGTATTATATAATTATGGGTAGAAGCATAGAGAATATGACAAAAAGAAGGACATCCATTGTATAAATCTTTCTGCAAATAGATTAAAGATTGCTTAAACAATAAACAATGATTTAATGGGCAAGTTGCAACATATCCTCTGTTGTTCATGAATCCATCAATCAATGGAAACTATGATCCTCAAAACCTGAAATATATTCAAGCAAGAGGAYGACAAGAGAAATGGAAAACAAAGAATACAATATGATAAACAACTCTCATGAATATTTATTAGCAGAAATGTTGATTACAAACAGGCGCTCAGGCTTACACTTGAGCAACTAAACTGCTCCTCCAACTCTCTCCTCTCTTGGATCATGAATCCAACCCTTTCCCAAACAAAACCATTGCTATATATAGTGTATCAATCCTTCCTAAYCTAAAGAGGTTAAATCCCAAGTGGTTTCATTGGATTCACTTTCTTTAGGAGYTGTTACAACAAGGTGAAACATAAAATCCACCTAGCTCCTACTTTTTTGGATCTTGTCTATTGTGATAAATGCTTTTTGAAACATGTCACACTGATTGATCTGGTGATAGAACACATGTCCCTCATGTTCAAATACCTCCTAGGAAACCATTTGAACCTMTTTAGATAGGTGGTAGACCTCCTACAACTCATATTTATCAAATTGTTAGAGTTTGCAACACAATTTTAGGATTCGTTGCAAACTTTCCTGTAGATGACGATTTCAACTTTTCTCCCAAACGACGAACTGGGTCGGGCTTATTTTTGGTCAACAGGTCCATGATATTATGATTGATCTCCAAAAAAAAATTCAGAAGAGCCTAGAACGACATTTAAAATTTATGATGAAAACATGACTCTGCTGTGTACTAATTTACTGTAAACTGTCCCAAAATACCAGTTTGCAACGCCTTTGACAACACGCCTGCAAATTTTCCTGTAGGTGCTTGTTTACATTTAAAATTTATTTTGACTTTTAAAAATTTAACAACAAGATGGGAAATCCTTTCAGAACCTTCTATAAACTTCTTGGAACATGAAATAACCTTGGACAAATCATATGAATATGGCAACCTCAGCTCAATACCCAAAATCATTACTCCGATTATAATCATATGCACAACAACGATTTGAGGATGAACATGCTGCAAGTAGGAGGTGGGAAATGAAGAACATAAATCCAACTTGGATGAAAACTATAGATAAGAAGAAATTGAAGCAATTTTGTGTAAAACAGAGGGTTTGCATCGTGCTAGTTAAGTTTGTACCGCCAATTTGCAGTGCAAATTGAACTAGATTTTTATGAAAGACTTGCAATATTTTCCATGTCCGAGGAGAAACATATGAGTTGACTATTTAAAACCTCATCCCTAGATGAATATCAGTTGAGGAGGGTTTGATTTATCAGAAAATAGAGGGTTTGCAGCACACAGTAATATAGTGGATAATGTTACTGTTGCAAGAGGAAACTATAAATTTCTCCTTTGGTATAACAAACTTGAAAATGGCCAGGTTTTAGGATACTGATGTTGTAGGTTTTAATGCTGCAAAGAGTTGGAAGTGAAAAAAACATGTAACAATTGGCAACACATGAAAATAATATAACAATTTGTAGTTGAATCAACCCTCAAACAACATGCAACCACCAAAGAAGTTGCCGCGCATTCCAAATGGGGTGCAAGCCACACCAAGTTTACTTGGCTACTTAGAAAGGTTACGATACATAGACCACGACGTGTCTGACACCAACAAGTTCCCATAATTTGCACAAAAAGTGTATACAGAGAGCCTAGGCATAAGGCTGTTAGGAGACCCAATGCTGCAACCAAAGTAGTGGGTGGCAGGCTTGGTAAATACAATGATTCTTAATTTGCTAGAGTTTCCTCACTTTAGAAGGGGGAAAGACGTGAAAAATTGCGTCAAGCAATTACTGGAAGTCCTCCATGGAGGATTTTTGTGGCTGGATGAACTAGTCTCCATCGATGATGAACTGATTTCTTTCATCACAGGACTTCCATCAAATGGTGAGAAGCCTGCGCAGTACATGGATGATAAAACCAAGGAAAATGCACTCATGGAAGAAATGAAGAAAACCTATGGGACAGAAAGGGGCTTGTGCGACATTATCTGAAAGTGGATCAATGATGCAACCACCGGGATGGCAAAAAAATTGATGGCATGCAAACTCCTTCAAAAATGTCACAAGGCGGAGGTCCCCGCGGGAGTTGTCGCAGCGGAAGTGCAGTGCACAAACGACACCATGCTCAGCTGGGCGCCATACTTATTGAATCTGTTCCTAGACAACTATAAGGATGTGCAAGACTTGGGAACTAAGATCCACTAATCTTAGCTCATCATATTGATAACGCTAATTGGATGGAAATATCCTACCTACTCATATTTTTGTGATAGAGTAGGACGATGTCACACAACACGATACAGATCGTTGGGAAGCACTTCTGATTCAAAGCGAAGAAGTGGTAATGCCATCACTTTTGCTTGGTATCTCAACGATATGCAAGAGAATATAGACAATACCCATAGAATAGCTCCCTAAGTGGTTTCACAGTACCAGAGGATAGACAACTTTAAGGCTACATGACATAATATGTGGATCCAAGCACACTGGATCCAGACAAAGAATGGCTACAACTTCGATTCAACATCAACACAGAGGAATTTGAATGGGAAATAAAATACTGGAAGATTTCAGTCATCACCAAGGACATGCATAAAGGGAAAGAAATTGAAGCAGGGTCATCTAAGACATCTACAGGGGGAGCATCGCGGCCAAGAAACCAACACAACAGATGAATCCTGGATCAAAGACAACACAAAAGAAGAAGGGTAACGACCCAACAAAGGACGTATAGATAATGTTGGCATGTTTTACAGGAAGCGTGTGCTTTTCATTGATGGAAAGAACAACAACGACGATGGAAAAAAAGAAAAGCATAAGCTCAGAAGGAGAAGCAAACAATATGCAGAGATCAAAGCTTAGAAGGAAAAGCGCAGTACAAAAACGTGATCCGGATCAAAATCCTTGATCGTGGATCTTCTTCGAGAGTCTTCACAACTGTTGGTTCAAATTAAGTGACAGGTAGGATAAACGGGGAGAAAAGTTTGAGATTTGAAATCCCCGAAGTCCAGAGAGCCAGAGAGGCGGAGTAAATTTTTGTCGTCAGATCATTCTAAAGTGGAAGGACAAGATAAGTTAGAAGAAGGGCACGCTAATCTCAATGACTGATAATCGGGCACTCAGATCTACGGTCGACAGGGCATATTAGACCCCCTCGACCTTTCTGCCTTTAACCGTGGTGGGGGGGTCCGAGTTGGTGGTATTTCCCATGTGGGACCCTCATACGTGTCGCCTTCCTGTCAACTCAGACCCCCCTCGCTCATTACCACTTACCGCTTAACCCCCCCTCCGAGTAAACCACCAAACAACTCATACATACCACCTCCGTGCTCCGACGTCACACTCCACTACTTGCTACACGTCACACTCCACTACACTGCCTACATGTCTCACCCACGTCAGCAAAGACACGTGGCATAGTTAGATAATGACAAGTGTCAAGCTGAAATCGACATTTAAGGTACGTGCAAATCACGAATCTGAGTGACACGTGGTGGACACTCGACTCATGCCATGTCATCAAGTGACGTAAGAAAGTTATGTCACTCTGGGAGTTTTACTTTGGGAGTTTCACCAGTAGCAGATGCCTAAAGTCTCGAAGTCCTGAAGTCCCAAACGTCGATGTCCCAAAATGGAAATGAGTCGTCCGATTTGAAGATCACTTTAGGTGCATTCTCAACCATTGATCTAGTAGAGTGGAAGAACATTGTAAGTGGAAGTGTTAACCAACAACAAGCGGTCTCCATCGTCTATGAATTATTTAGCAGGTGACCACTTTGGAGGAGAATGAAGCAATGATCAACCTAAAGTCCCGAAAGGCCGAAGTCACTTATGATCGTTGATCATATAGGAGGGTACGTGTCAATAGATCGTTGACTCCAGGTGAAACTACTTTGGGAAAACACAAAGGAGAAACGTTTGAAATTGCTGAAGGCTGAAGTCTTGAAGTGAACGAGGACCGTTGATTTGAGGAGGACACGTGGTAGGAATATGTGGAATCCGGCTAAAAGAGTTCTGGGAGAGTGTGAAGGTTAAGAATGGAAACTCTCGGAGCCCAAATCATGAAATAGATCACAACCATTGATTTAAGAAGGTTAGATCTGATCCATCAGTTCAGGAGCATCATCAAGATCATGAGATCGATGGTCCTGTTGCATTGCGGGGATTGAAGGTGCCTAGACTTTAAAAAGTTAAGGGCGGGATGCAATTGAAACCACAGTTTTGGAGAAAGGGTACGTGACAGTTGGAGGTGGATTTCAGGGAGAAAAGTGGTTGATCCCAAACCACTCTTGGATGGGCCCACAATCATTCGCTTATGCAAGGACATATCCTGAGGTCACATGCGACAGGGGGCTAACGAGAAAAGAGCTCGCACCCACAATCACGTGGTCAAATGAGACCATCGCCCAATGTCATAGCCAGTGGTCATGTGGAGAGGAAAGTTTCATGAGTTGCTAGTTCGCGCATGTAAAGTCCACGAGCACCTGTGGATCAAAAAGTCTTTGTGTGTATAATCCAATGACACAGATTAAGTAGGCAATCTAATTGAAGGGTTGCTGTTTCACTTCATGGTTTCTTGATCAGTTACGATTCAATTACACTAACTAAATCATTGTTTCTGAGCATTGGAATCATGATTCCTGCACATTTTTGAGATTCCCGACTTGAGAGTTGGAGATGTGTAGTGTAATGGATGATGAGAGAAGGAATAAAGGAAAAATGTCGTGACATAGGGAGGTTGTTGTTTCTCCATAAAATAAGTTGAACTGTATGTGATCAAGAAGACAACAGGAACAGAGCATGAAATATGCAAAGATGAAGAACATAAGTTGGACAGAGAAAAAATAACATACTGTATGAGAACTTAAGCGCAAGAAGATGCGAGTAGGAACACACTGATGCGAGTAGGAAAACAACATACTGTACGAGAACTTAAGCGCAAGAAGATGCGAGTAGGAACACACTGATGCAGGTAGAGCAGAGTAATGTAGTTGAACAATGATGAGACTGGTAAGCCATTGATAAATAATGTATCACTGTAATAAATTTCAGAAAGAAAATATTTATATCTCAGGGTGGTAGGGTGGTGCTAGGGAGTACTGTTGTCCTCAGAGTTTCAAGTGGGTGGTTGAACACAAGGAGTTGTAGTTTCCATCTAGTTGCAGCTAGAAAAACCAGGGTTGTAGGGTGGTGCAAGGGAGAACTATTGTTCTCTGTTATACAGGTTGGTGCCTGTGTGATAGGAAGTTGGTGCTTCCATCCAGTTGGTACTGGAACACTCAGGGAGTTGGTGCTTCCTTCTATTAGGTGATAGAGAAACCAGAGAGTTGGCACTCTCAACAAGTTGCAACTTGTAAAACAGAGGTGGTAGCCTCACATTGAGTTGGTGCTCAAAGATAGATGATGTATAGAACATAAAAAGACTGCCTATCATTCAAAGAAGAAGAGGTTTTCTCCCTTTATGGGTTTCCTTAGGAATATCAGTTTTTGTATACTTAATGTGTGTGATTGATGTTGAATACTCTATTGCTTACTTCCCTGAATTATTGTGATCATCATTGAGTGTTCTGTAATGAGCTTAAAATGGGTATAATTGTTTAAGCACAGAAAAAACTGATTCACCACCCCCTCTCAGTTGTCTAACAATTGTTATCAGAGTCGGTTCCTTTTATCTAAGGGTAGATCCTAGAGCTTAAACACAACTAGCCACGAAGGAACTTCAACCAATAAGGCCCCCTCTATTCAATGGAACAAACTTTGCCTTCTGGAAAGTTAGGATGAGAACCTACATAATGGATTTAGGTGCATATGTCTAGGATGTGGTAGAGACTGGTTATGTGAAGCCAATTATACTAGCTTCTAAAGATGACAAGCTAGAATTCAACTTCAATGCTAAGGCTATGAATGCTATTCTGAGTGGGCTTGCAAAAGCATAATTTGTAAAAGTCATGAACTTAGAATCTGCTAAAGAAATGTGGGACAAACTCATTAGAAGTTATGAAGGTAATGAGAAGGTAAAGGATTCCAAGCTTCAAACCTACAGATTACAGTTTGAACAACTAAATATGAAAGAGGATGAAACTATTGGGAAGTACTTTCTGAGAATTGAAGAACTAGTAAATTGTTGGCACAGGGGCAGACCCAGGGTTCAACGCTTCAGTAGTGCATGAAAAAAACCCTATCTACCGGCCCTTTCAAGTCTCACCTGAGGTAGAGGCAGGGGGGGTTGTAGGACTCAAGTGTCTACAACCTAGCTGGGACACAGATCTGTGATCACAATACTTAACATAGCACTTAGCAGTTAACATTCATTAGCTCTTACCCTTAGTCACATTGCATGTCAAAACTCTAATTACAGAACAATGTAGTATTCAACAAGACCTAATCATATTCAACCATTTAACACATAACATCAAGTAGATCTAGAATTCATTCACATTATTAAGCACTAAGCTACCACATCAGAAGCATCTAACATACATAAAGATTCAACACTAAGCATAAATCACATCAATAGCACAAAGCAATCACAACACATGATATATATGGTTCACCCCAGTGTGGGGCTACGTCCACCAACTCTTCGTATTCTTTATTATCTTCTTTCAATCTTCTTACATGCACAGAGCCTCAAAAACCACTCCACATAGGATAGAAGATCCGCGCGCACCTCACTAGATCCTCCTTCCCCAAGCTAGGTACAAGCACAAAGCCTTCTTACAATCACTCACACTTAGCTTTGCAAGTTCTCAACACAATATGCACAAAACCAGTTTTGATCACATAGATCCAACAACCGACTGACTGACTGCTACTTACATTGCCTAACTACTTATTTATTCATTATAAAAGGGGCCTAAACATGGGTAAAACCATGGGATGACATCCCATACCCATTACATAAACGCTAATCCCCAAAAAATCCCGCAAAAGGGGGTGAGATCCCATGATCTCCGCTTCACCTAGGCATTTCATCTTTGACCATCCTGTTGAAGTCCCAAAAAGTGGTCAAACATGACCAAAGTTCTCCAAAACTTGGTCAAGGGCTAGTAGGCCCCCAACACTCACCTGTGACTCATCCCGAGTCACTTTGATCTAGGCAATTCTGCTTCGAAAGCCCCAAGCTTGGCTCGAGCTACCTCGACTTTCTGCTTCGTCAGAGCCTCTTGCTTGGTGAACTCCTGAATGAATTCCTCGGTGACAGGTCCTTCCAAGCGCTGTTCCACCATGGTGACCACTTGCTCTATCTCTACACCTCGTCCTTCGATCTCTTCAAAAAGNTGTAGTATTCAACAAGACCTAATCATATTCAACCATTTAACACATAACATCAAGTAGATCTAGAATTCATTCACATTATTAAGCACTAAGCTACCACATCAGAAGCATCTAACATACATAAAGATTCAACACTAAGCATAAATCACATCAATAGCACAAAGCAATCAAAACACATGATATATATGGTTCACCCCAGTGTGGGGCTACGTCCACCAACTCTTCGTATTATTTATTATCTTCTTTCAATCTTCTTACATGCACAGAGCCTCAAAAACCACTCCACATAGGATAGAAGATCTGCGCGCACCTCACTAGATCTTCCTTCCCCAAGCTAGGTACAAGCACAAAGCCTTCTTACAATCACTCACACTTAGCTTTGCAAGTTCTCAACACAGTATGCACAAAACCAGTTTTGATCACATAGATCCAACAACCGACTGACTGACTGCTACTTACATTGCCTAACTACTTATTTATTCATTATAAAAGGGGCCTAAACATGGGTAAAAACATGGGATGACATCCCATACCCATTACATAAACGCTAATCCCCAAAAAATCCCGCAAAAGGGGGTGAGATCCCATGATCTCTGCTTCACCTAGGCATTTCATCTTTGACCATCCTGTTGAAGTCCCAAAAAGTGGTCAAACATGACCAAAGTTCTCCAAAACTTGGTTAAGGGCTAGTAGGCCCCCAACACTCACCTGTGACTCATCCCGAGTCACTTTGATCTAGGCAATTCTGATTCGAAAGCCCCAAGCTTGGATCGAGCTACCTCGACTTGCTGCTTCGTCAGAGCCTCTTGCTTGGTGAACTCTTGAATGAATTCCTCGGTGACAGGTCCTTCCAAGCGCTGTTCCACCATGGTGACCACTTGTTCTATCTCTACACCTCGTCCTTTGATCTCTTCAAAAAGTGTGTAGGCTTCGTCGTGCACCACCTGGAGTCTCTGGGTCACTTCCATGACTCTACTTTGGATGACATTGACCTATTGCTGGACCGTGCACGCCTCCTTTGACCGTTTCATCTTTTCGACTGCTGACAGTAGTTTTAGCTACACTTACACTGTCGATGCTTGTTGCTTCACTTCCTGGAGCTAGGATTCTAATTCTTTTAGTTCTAGGTCCTCTGCCAGGTGCTCATAGGTCCGCGCACTTCGGTTATTGAGTTTCTTGCATTCTAGTGCCATTGCCTTGATTCTTTCAGCTGTGCTCCTGATAGTTTCTTCTCTTTGGTCTTGCACTTTTTGCAGAGTGCTTGGCACTGCTTGCAACTTCAATTCTACCAATCTTTCTTGAAGTTGCTGAATGGCTTCAACGAGCTTCTCCACTTGACTCTTCACAGTCTCTTCTTCCATTTGTGTGAGACCTAGTACAGAGCGAAGTGCTCTAGTGACCGCCTCCTTAACTCCCATCTGCTCCGCGAGAAGCTATTCTTTTTCCTTGTTGAGTTGTTCTATGTCCTCTGTACACTTCACCTGGAAGTTGTCTTTGTCTTTCTTAACAACCCGATGTTGCTCTAGGGATTCCTCCTTTACTTTCTCTGTGGCCTGCTCTTTTTCTTCCTGGACCCGATGAAGGCAAGATTCTTCTGCGTTTGCTAATCTGTGTAGTTGAGTAGGCTCGTCTCCTACTTCTATACCTTCTAATGACTATGATGGTGTTGTGGATACTGCATGGCTCGAGTAGAGGGCTTGCTGTACCCCTTTCAGCTCCACCTCGATCCTACCATACATTGTCTCCTGTTTGGATTTGTTTCGCTACAAAATGTCCTCCGAGGTGTCTGATACAGCTACGATGATAAGGTCAATATCATCCACTGTGAGTACAATCTATAGTTGAGGCTTATTTTCTTGTGATTTCTTCCATGCTGATGGTTTCTTCGGGGAAACCTTTATTTTCTTAGATGTCTCAGCCTCCGTGACGTGATCCTTAGGCGGTGTCACTTCACCATGTTCCTGTTTGTTTTCTTCCCCTTTGTTCTCTTCTTGGTCTACTTCGTCATCTCCTCCTCCTCCTCCTCCTAGTGAGTCTAGTGTAGTTTCCTTTGATGTGCTGTTCATTTCATGTACTTCTTCCTTCTTCTTCCTTTTGCTGCTGCTAGGTCCATCATATGATTCTTGAGTCACTATAGGACTTCTGATGAGGTTGGGGTCAGAGAGTTCTTTTTGTTCGACCGGTACAAGGAACTCTACAGGCCATTCCTTGGTTATTTCTTCCATGTCCTCCTCTATGAGCTTGTAATAAGACTGGATCTCTTCCTTGTGTTAATCCCCGTGCACAATGATGTAAATGAAATGCCTGTCTGCATGGAAGTTCGCAAGTGGTTGGAACCTATGCAGTGTGTTCGACGTCATGCGAGGGAAGGATTCAATGGCCCTCTTCAGTTGAAAATAATAGGTGTGGAACAACGCATTTGATTGCCATTATTTTCCCACGTCGCTTGAATACCAAAGGGTAGTGAACCTCGTGGATAGGGGCTCAGATGACTCGAATTCAGGGAAGGTGGCTCCTTCCGACATCTCCCAAGTGATGAAGGCAATGAGGATCAACAACCAGCTGAAGTGAAACTTGTAGCCCTGGTCTTGCACTTCACGACAATCTTTCTCTAACTGGTTGACGAGGTAGCTCGCCCAATTCATTTTCATCCCTTTAATGCATTTTCCTGTGAGGTCGACAACGAACCCCATGACTTGCGTTGGTCTATTCTTCCCGATGAGCTTACCAACGATCAACTTGAAAGCTAGGCACACTGTGCCACTCATCAGGTCGTCATGAAATTTATTTATGAAAACATCCTGAGAAGATTCGGTTGCCCCAAAAGGATGGTAAAAGATAATGCAACAGCTTTCAAAGCTGATGCATTGGTCGATATGTGTGAATCAATGGGCATCCAATTAGT
Organism: Picea mariana; assembly: GCA_032191745.1. Taxonomy (NCBI): domain Eukaryota; kingdom Viridiplantae; phylum Streptophyta; class Pinopsida; order Pinales; family Pinaceae; genus Picea; species Picea mariana. The sequence continues at coordinate 135,635 of JASDQU010104822.1, read as the reverse complement.
ACATTCTACCCCCTACTACCCTCAAGGTAATGGCCTGGCCGAATCATCCAAAAAGAGCCTAATCAGAATCATTATAAAGCTGTTAGAGGAGAACAAAAATAATTGGGACTCCAAACTAAATTTTGCTCTGTGGGCAGATAGAGTAACTATCAAAAAATCCATAGGAACCTCTCCATTCAAATTGGTCTATGGTACTGATGACATTTTTCCTGTTCAGCTAGTTTTACTAGTGGCTAAATTTTTTCAGGAAGAGCAAACCAAGTCAAATGACATGGTAAGAAGAATGCTCGATTTGGTAGAACTGCAGCAGGTCCGAGAACAGTTGGTGGACAAATCAGAGGCTCATCAAAAGAGGATCAAGGATACTTTTGATAGGAAGGCAAAGGTAGATAATATTCAGGTTGGTGATTGGGTTTTGAAATGGGACGCCCTCAGACAGGATAAAGGCAAACACAACAAGTTTGATTCTTTGTGGACCGACCCTTTCATGATAACTCAAGTACAACACAACAACACATTCATTCTGCAAAGTCTGGGAGGTGAAGAAATGTTTGGTGTCCCAGTCAACGGATGATTTCTGAAACTCTATTTTGTCTAAGGCTGTGAAGCCTGGTCATTGTAATTTTATTTTTAGTCTTTGCTTTTACATAATAACTCCATGCCTAATGGAAAAATTAGCAGATAGTTTAAGTTTTCTTTTTTCAGGAAAGGCATTGGTTCTGTGGTTCTCGAAACCTCATAGGGAGACGTTCATATCCAATAGGAGCCAGTGTTATCTCCTCAAATAAATCGATTGAGATTTTTCTTTTTAGGTGATAGAGTGTGGTCCAAAAATTTATTTCTAAATTTCTTTAGGTGTGTTAGGGAGTCTATTTTCTGTAAATAAACTTGAAAAAAACATTTGATTTGGTTTTTTCAAGCAAAAGAGAGAATCTCAGGTTTCGGTGGTTTAGGCGGGCCTGAAAAGCGCTCATTAACCACTGAAAGCCTTCGTTCTCAGTAGTTAAAAAGGAAAAACAAAAGACTAGTTAACCACCGAAAAGGAACCTACATGGAAAAAGAAAATCCCATGCTTTCGCACGTTTTGGCTGTCAGTTGGCGCAATCATCAAATCATAACCACCGAAAATTGATGGAATTGGTAAGGTAAGGTGTTATCATTACACTTGATCGGGGTTTTGATGCTTTGTAGTCCTTTCGAACCACCACTTTTCATTTCATATGAAAGCTCGACATAACACATAAATTTATGAGTTGATTTTCGGCTAACCGTATTGTTGATGCACATGGCCTTTCATAACTTCAAGTCCCAAGAAGATTTGCTCATAATGACTCCACTTAACTATGTTTTCAAATCCATTGATTTAGCAATCAAGTCTGAATTTTTGTGCAATCCCGTGATTTCATTATCAAACCCAGTCTGCAGTCAATTTCCGTTTCACCATATGAAGCTCGAGTTCTATTGCTGGTCACCAATCCATCTGTGATCCAAATTCGAGAAGGCCCGAGTCTTCAAGTAGCATTATATTCTTTCAAGCCTGAGTTCAATTATATTTGTTGCATTAAGTTGAGTTCTCAGCTATAATCAAGCCCACATTTGTTATTAGAATCTGTTGAAKATTTGGGTTATCAAACTCTAAGTCATCCCTACTCCGTGCCTTATAACTCGACATACACCCTCTGTGCCCTCCAAAATTTAAGTGTTTTGTCTCCTAGTTCGCAGTTTTTGGCTAAATTGCAGGGACAATCAACCAACTAATTAGATGTCGAAAGCTGGGCCAACTCTCAGGTCCGAGTTAGATGGAACATGGTATCTAGAGGCACACCCTGAGGTGGCCGACTTTTTCAAACTGGATGGTGTGTTCTCATACTGTGAGAAGCTTGAAGACAGTCACCAACAGCTCTCTGAAGCATTTGCATTATCATACGATGGGAGGACAACTTTTATAGGCAGGGAGGAATTCATGGTAGATGAAGCAACCATCACTGAGATTACTGGTCTCCCTAGAACAAGGGAATGTTGGTTCAAGAACACTGTACATGCAAACATTGAGTTCAGATAATATTTACAGCCTCAACATAAGAATCTCATCTGGAAGAAAGACATACCAATGTCGTTTCTTGAGCCTAAATGGCAAGCTCTGTTGAAGGCAATTTTTGTATACATCACCTGTGAAGGCAGGTATAATAGGGTTATGTCTCACCACTTCAAATTGTTGAATCATTTCATAGGCAGATCACTCATTAATTTACCCTTCTACCTGCACAAAGCTCTCACAAAAATGGCCAGACAAGTATGGGTGAAGACTACCAAGGTGGCCAGCAGGTTGTCACACCAAGGGTTGATTACACTCATTGTTAAAGAGTCCTTGAAGAAGAAACAAGTGGACTGTAATTACTTCCTATTTTGGACTGAGTTCCAAACTAATTTTCAACATGATGAAAAGGGGAAGAAGTCTATTGCTAAGAAGTCCATCACCCCTAAGATTAGTCAAAGAAAAAGGGAGGCTATCTCACCTCCAAGAGAGCCAACAAAATCATCCTCTGCCAAAAGAAAAAGAACCAAAAGGAAATTACAGTTTGGTAAAGAGGGTGAGCAGACCAAGGATCTTGCTGAAGGAGATAATCCTCTGAACTTACCATACAGTGACTCAAAGCCAGAGCAGGAGTTAGCAGAGACACAAGGTGACGATCAGGCTGAGCAATTTGCATAATATTATCCCAACTTGCCCTCACCAACTCCTCCAGATGAACACAGTCAACCATTTGCAAAAGCCTCTTCAAGCAAACCTAAAGCATCCAGGACTCAAAGAATCAATAAACTGCTGAAATAGATCTATGAGATGGAAGTTTTAGAAAGGGTGATTAAAAAGACAAATACAGAGTCGACTGAAAGAAATGTAGAACTTTATAACATTAACCAAACTCTCAAGGAAAAGCATGATAAAATCAAGGACAGGAACAGGGTGCTGATAAGAGAGAATATGAAGCTGTACAGGCAGCTTGGACTTCTAAGGCGAAAGTTAAAAGAATTCCAACCTCCAGCTCAGGATCATATAGGTTTGGAAACCCTAGCCAAGTTAGCTACAACAATGGTGGACATACCACAGTTTTCAACACAACAAACTAAAGCTTTCAGATCTGTACGAAGAAGAGCAACATCATCAAAAAAGCCTTGAATGCTCATCGAAGCATCAAGGTAATCAAGTTTCGCAATTTTGAAGTTTTGGACAAAGCTAATATTTTTGTGGTTTAGGCGAACATGACGACTATTCATTAACCACCGAAAGCAGAGCTTTCAGTAGTTAATACACCCATAATTCCTCTATGTTAACCACCGAAACCTGTCACTGGCCAGAGAAAGATAAATTTTGCACAGATCAAGGTTTTACTAATCTGAATCATTTGAAAACACTTGTAATGGATAGATGTTGAATTATAGAGTCAGATTCAAGATCCATTTTTGGTGTATAAGGATTAGAAAATGTATCCAAGTTGGTTTTGGTACCTATTTTGGTGGCAACAAATTAGGATTTTTGCACAACTCAGCAAATTCAAATTCTATATCTTGGAAGAGTCATCAATCAGTCTTGGAAGGCTATTTTGCATTGCACAAAGACTCTACTTCATCTAAAGACTTAAAGAACAGTTGAGAAGTTTAAATGATCTAGTTTATTGAGGCCAATATTTGATTTTCTATATTTGGAAAGATTTGATCCAATAATCTTGGATCTGAAAACTGTTTTGTAAAAGGCTATAAAGCCGAAAACTTTTGAAGAACTAAAGGTTCGATTTTGAGTTCTCTATTCTACTGTTTTTGTATGAAAGACATTTTATTTAATATATCAATCTTGCAAGCTTCTTTCATTTTTTATTGTCAGACCCTCCTTCATCTTTGTCTATGCATATGAGTTGAATTTGTTCTTTTGTCTCTGTTTAATGGTCCTATGGTAACTGTCATCTTACTTTTGACTATTAAGCAAGAATCATAAGCATCTTTGGCTAGTTTGTTGACCCATCATATATATGGTTTATGTATGTTTTGGTTAACTGATTGGTTTTCTTATCCATTGGTTATAAAAATCTATCTGATAAATAGCTCTTGAAGGCCTTGTATTGCATGAATATAGTTAGACTGTCTTGAAGATACAATCCAGAGATTAAGATATTCATCTTGATCCAAACCCACACCTATTATTGAGAAAATAATTTCCAAAAATATTAAGTTACTAGGCATCTCTGACTTATAGCCTAGGAGAGTTTCCTGGAGTGATAACGAATTGGCGCCGTTGTCGGGGAGATGAGATTGAAGCTCAACTTCCCTAGGAGACGACATAGATCCAACTTTGATGATAGACAAAGCCTGGACATCATTTGGGTTGTAATCATCTATTTGGTGATTCCATTGGAATGAAGTGGCTCTGAAAAGAGCTCACACCAGGGCAAACCAAGAAGGACCACTGGCAACACCAGTTCCAGACCCTGAGAAGATCATCAGTAGGGGAAAATCTTTACAAAGACAGGCTTCCGAATTTGCAAAGACATCAAATCCAAGTATTCAATCAGACACTTCTTCTTTCATATCTAAAGAACCTCTAGTTGAATCTCCTACTGCTGAAACTCATAAAATTGAAATTGTGTCAGAAAGCTTGAAGGTTGAGGAGCCTTCAGTTTCCTCTAATGTTACAGACTTTGTTTTTGAGCATGATATCACATCCAACCTCAAAGAAGTAATTATAGGATCCCCTCAACAAAAAGAATCCTCTTCTTCTTCTTCTTTGAATTCCTCACCCACAAAGCCTATAGAGGGTGTTTTCTATACTCATACTAATCTGCCCGTTCTCGAAGATATTTTGCAAGATCTCTTATTGCTCGATCATTTTTACAAAGCCTCTTATTTTCCACCCAATTCAGAAAATTTTTCCCAAAGTGAAGTAAGACAACCATTTTTATTAAACTCAGCCATCCCATCTCAGCCTTCATCTTCTAAAAATTGTTCCTCTGCATCAACCCCTAAGATTGCCATGGCTATCCCTTTAACCAAGATGGAACAAATCTTAGCAAATATTTATGCCCCACTTGTGTTTCCCAATCCCTTATTTTCCATGACAACCGAAGATTATCAGAAATATATGCCAAAGTTTACCAGAGCCAGGGATTATACTACCGAAGAACATATAGAATCCTTTTATGCTTATGCTGAAAATATTAATATTTCAGAAGAAGATGTGTGGACTAGAGTTTTTGTGCAGAGTTTGGATGGCCAAGCCAGGGAGTGGTTCAAAGAACTACCAGCAAATTCAGTGACAGGTATTGAGCAATTAGATGAGGTGTTCTTAAAACACTGGGGGGAAAGAAGAGACCTCCTATATTACATTTCTGAATTCGGAAACCTAAGAAGAGAAAATGGGGAGTCGGTCTCAGACTCCATCAAAAGATTCAATAGGATGTTTGGCAAGATCCCTGCAGAGATCAAGCCAAGTGACGCATCAACAAAGATCACATTTTCTTCTGCTTTTGATCTAGATTTTTGTTTAATCCTTAGAGAAAGAAGATCATCCACACTTTCTTTAATGCAAGATGCTGCTCTCGAAGTCGAATAAAATATTATGGCATCTCAATAACTCAAAGGAAAGGTTGAGAGAAAGAAGTTTTCTGTTGAGCCCCCTTCTTCTTCTAATACCAAAATGGAAAAGATGGCCAAGATGTTGGACAACTTGACATATGAAACGTCAAAATTGAATATTCAGAGTCAGCAGCTAGCAAGGATAAAAGAGCCAAATGGTTTTGTCCCTAGAAATCCTAATGCTTTGTTGGAAGGTTTATAGTTGGGAGTAAGCTTGTCATTGATGGCAAGATCAACGATGACCAAGATCAGCGATGACAAAGATCAACGATGACAAAAATTAGTGATGGCAAAGATAAGTGATGACAAAGATCAACGATGACAAAAATCAGTGATGGCAAAGATCAACGATGACAAAGATCAGTGATGACAAGAACAACGATGTCAAATAACAATGATGGCAAGAACAACAAAATCGTGAAGGTGGACGAAATCGCAAAGTGGTGAACTCACGATAGGATCTGGACCGTCAGACCACCAAGGGCTCTGGACCATTGATCTAAACTCCATCTTGGAGCTTCGCGTATTGCGACTTGAAGTGACGAGAAAATCCATCACAGGAATCGCGAGAAGCGAACTCACGATAAGATCTGGACCGTCAAATCACCAAGAGTTCTGGACCGTTGATCTAAGCTCCATCTCAGAGCGTCGCGTATCGCGACTTGGAGTGAAAAGAACCTACATCTAAGGAGCCACGAGATGCAAGATCGTGAAAATATTAGGACCATCAGATCACCTAGAACATAGACCGTCAATCTGAGCTCCATCTTGGAGTTTCGCCTATCGCGACTTGGAGTGACGAGAGCCTCCATCTAAGGAACAGCGAGATGCGAGATCGCAAAAATATCTGGACCGTTGATTCATCGAGATTGTGGACCGTCGATCAGGGTCAATGAAGACCATAAGTTCGCAGCACCTTATAGCGCAGCCTGTGGTCACCGCATGTGGTCACGTGGAGGAAGGGCCTAGTGTAGATAAGCTCCGCCTCAGAATTTCGGGGATTGCGTATGGGAGTGTCGAGACATTGGATCATACGAATGTCGAAATACCGAAAAGGTGAATTGTCAGTGTAATCAGAGGTCACTGCCTGTGGTCATGTAGAGGAGGGAGCTAGAATAGCCAAGCTCCTTTTGAGAGCTCATGACATGGAGACTCAAGATGTCTCATCGTAGAATCTCCGAATTGCAAAAGTGTGAAACGGGTAAATAACGACAATAATCTTCAGAGTTAATCCAATGGTGCAGGTGAATTTGAGCATAATCGGAGGGCTACTGTTGCACGACATAGTGAAAATGCCAGAAACCAGTGATGAGTTCTACTAGAGGACTCGAAGACACTTCGAGGTGATTGACAGAGGAGGTGAAGAGTCTCAAGGGATCAGCCAGTAGAACAAAGACTGTTCGTGGAGGCGATTGACAGATGGATGAGCGTTGAATTCTGTAACTAAAACAGAAGGCATAAGCTCAACTGTGCCAGAGAAGACAAGGAGTCTCAACTACCATAGAGGTTGAGGAATCTTAGCAGAACACCCAGTGATGCTGGATGCATGATGGGAACCACCAGAGGAGATGAAGAGTTGCATGGAATCTTCTAGTGGAATGAAGACGATTCGTGGAGGAAATTGACAGGTGGATGAGGGTTGGAGCTTGTAACTGAAACAGAAAGAATGAGCTTGACTGTCACAGAGAAGACAAAGAGTATCAACTACCAGAGAGGCTGAGGCATCTCAACATAACATACCGTGATGCTGAACGAGTGGAAAAATGGCCAGAGAAGCTGAAGAGTCACGATGATGATTAGACAGAGCACTCGAGTGGTGGAGGATATCGACACGGTGTGAGTATGCATAGGTATTGTGCACATTGCATGCACAAGGTGCACAAAAATCTATAAATACATAGTACAAAGATGAGATGGGGTTGTTATTCTTGCTGGGATTGCTATGGATGTTGATGAAGGTGATTCATGCATGAAGAAGGATCAGAGTGCAACAACTGAAAAGAACAAAAGAATAATTTTGCAACGAATGGACATGGCACATAGAGCATAAAAGAAGAAGAATAGAATGGGTAGCGGATGCATGCTGAAAGACAACAAGGAAGTCTGAGTAGAAAAATATTGTAGAACAATGATGAGATTGGTAAGCTGTTATTGAACACTATATCACTGTAATAGGTTTCAGTATTTCATATTCATAATCCAGGGAGGTTGGGAGGTGCTAGGGAGGACTAGTGTCCTCAGAGGTTCAAGTGGTGGCTTGAACACAGGGAGTTGGTGCTAGAGAAACCAGGGAGTTGGTGCTTCCTTCTAGTTGGTGCTAGAGAAACTAGGGAGTTGGTGCTTCCTTCTAGTTGGAGCTAGAGAAACCAGGGAGTTGGTTCTTCCAGCAAGTTGCAGCTTGCAAAGCAGAGGTTGTAGCCTCACAATGAGTTGGTGCTCAAATGTATGATAATTTAAAGAATGTAAATAATACTTATCATATAAAGAAGAAGAGGTTTTTACCCTGTATGGGTTTCCTTGGGAAGTTTTTGTCTCTGTGTTTCTCATATATGTGACTGATGCTAAATGTGCCATTGTTCATTTCCCTGCATTATTTTGATCATCATTGAGTGCCTTGTAAATATTTTAAAAGAAGCATAATTGTTT
>JASDQU010104822.1:59657-80971 GCA_032191745.1 Picea mariana | reverse complement strand
GAATGTATGGGTTATGCTTTCCTTAAGTGTGGCAACTCTGTGAAATTGTGATTTTCTTTGAAATGAATCAATGTCAACTCTGCAAAAATGTTTTTGAAATCACAGTGTTATTTATCGTTCTGAACATTAGCTGCCATAAGGATCTTTCTCATCCTTGTTGGGTTTAGTTTGAGGGTTTTGTTTGGTCTTGAGTGGCTGGATGTCTTCCCGCATTTTGTATCACCATACCCATGCTTTGGCTTTATGGGATTTAATGGTTGGAAGCGCCTTGTGTCATTGTGCATTGTTCGCTTGGGCATTGGGTTGTTGTTACTACTATGGTCACGCTGTGGGTTATGTTGCATCTTTTGGGCCTTGCTTTCACCTCAGTGTTGTAGTTGGTTGAATGGAGAGCCACAAGGGTTATACCCTACGTGTGCTAAGTATCATTACAAGGCTAAAATGGAGCCTTGCTCCTCTGGTTATAACCTCTCCTGTCACAGGTTTCGTCACCCTGTCCACGAAGTAAATTGTGGTGTTCTATGTGTATACACTGTTGGTCTTGGAGGTTTTCACCATAGAGAAGATTCGACTCTAGTCTCCCTATGTTGGCCACAGAGAAAACCCTTAACTCCTCAAGTCTAAGGGTTGATAGAGAAGACCGTCGTGGCTTATCGCATTTGCTATTGATTATTGTTGATTGGTATGTATTGTCGACAAAATTGATTACAGGCTCGCCCAGTTGATTATGTGACAATCGTGTCAGTTTTGGTATCTAGTCATTGCCTGAGTTGTTACAATGGATCAACCTTGCATGGTTAATTCGACAGATCAAATACACAGTCGCTTTCCTTGTGTTTTGATAACCCAATATTGTTTTTAATTGAGTAAGTCACAATGTCGCTTCATGTCGATGCCTGGGTATGTGTGGTTTCCACGGCATGTTAGGTCAGGTTGTTGATGATGATAACAGTCCAAGAAATAGGCTCAACATTGAAGTTGGTTGATGAACAATTGAGGTTGCTACATAGTCATTGTCTTTTGAATTGAAGTTATCGGGATGTTAACTCAACAATAGTTAAAATTGATTAATGATGTTTCGCACGTGATGCATTTGCATGTTACACCGTGAGTAAATGATCATTGTAACTATGTTGTTTTGGGGGGGGCAAGTGTTTATTGCAACTGGGACTACTGTGACAGTTCCATTCCCTATGTAAGTATGGTTATTCAATTGCGTCATTAAGGATGAGCCCGAGTTTTACACGGCAAGGTTTTGATTGCAGTTTGATTAATTTGAGGAATATTGTATTAGATTGATAGCTCAGCATAATGGGTTGAGTTAATGTACTGTGGCTGTGTGTTTAGAATTGTCAAATGGGAATGTTGCATCGTGGTTTTTGAGTTATGGTTGCCCATTGTGTATGCTAATTGATATTGTTTTTGGGTTGCACACTCAGAGATAGTCATTGAGTTTTAAACATGGCTTTGTTGCAATTGCGATTATTTATATTATGAAGTCAGGTATGTTGTTGTTGCCTCGTTGTGTTGGATGGATAGCCCGGCATTTTAAATGTTTAGAGTCAAAGAAAATTGGACCTGTACAGTCACATAAATGAAATTGTGTTTTGTCGAATGGTTGTATATTTCCCAGCATAGTGTGAGTTGAAATGATGATTGGTTATCTAGGTGTTTAAATGACAACCCAGGATATTTGCAAGATGAATATGGATCATTGTGTTGATTGTCCATTGGGTAGGTTAAATGAATGTCTTGCATTCTAAAACAGTGACAGGCAAGAGTGTTGTCACAAGTATGACCACATTGCAGTTTAATTTTTAACAAATGTAAAGACAGAATCGAGCATAATTTTTATGCCTGCATTTGATGAGAAAAGTGAAAATAATTGACTGTGCATTTATTTGGAAATTGATTATGGATAGATGGGAGAAAACAGAGTCCTCCTACATGTTATTGTTTTGATTGTTGACATTATGTAAATATTTGGTTATGAATAGTGAACTAGTTAATACACAGTAGTTGTTATTGGATCACAATGGTCATTTGGTTGGTGTATTTCCTTTTCTAGAATGACTATATGGATTTCTTAATTAATTTTATGAACAATACCCACTCTCATTCCCCACCATTATTTCGATTTTTCGCTAATTACAACCCCATCGCCTTCCCACATTCATTTTTCACTCCTTGTTCTAAAATTGATTACAGTCAAGAAAAATTATGTGTTGAAGCAGTTGGCAGTAGCAGTGTCTTGGTTGAATTACAATGATGTTTTATTGGGTCTACAGTTGATTGTTGTTGTCTTTGAGAAGTAACCGTATTTTTTTCCCCCATCATCATATCATGTTTCGCTCAACACAAACCCCTCACATATCCCATGACCCTTTATTCACCCCCTGCTCATTGATAAACAATTAAACAATTTGTATGGATTGGATTGCATGAGTCTGATACATTGTTGAGCCAAATCTATTTCATATTTTTAAGAGTTGTCATGTATGGTTATTTAAAATACTATTTTCTAATCAATCATGCATGCAGGAATGAGTTTTTTCAGCCAAGGTAGCCATGGCCGAGGAAACCAAGGGAGAGGTAACTAGAACAGAGGCTCGAGAAGGCTAAGGTTCTCCATACATTTTGATGTTGACTCACAAGAGCTTGGCCAGTTGTTTCAGGGCGGATTTTTCAATTGGATTGGGAAAGGAGTGGTCCAACCTAGTCCTGAAAGGCCTCCTTTCCAAGTTCTGCAAGTCCCTTGTATCCCTATGCCTCCTCACGTCTCATTACAACCCAAAGATCCGAAAAATTATAGATGGCAAGAGATTGTCCACCCGACAGTCTCCCAACATTGTGGTTGGCCTAATTTATCCCTACCTTCTCCTCCGCCTATTAACCCCATTGTCCAAGCTTCCCCCCACTCACCAGTGTAGTCCTCTCATGCTAGAAAAAGGTTGAAAACCGAGGCCCACCATGCCCTTGACAAAAGAAAATCCACTGCTGCCCCTTCCTCACCCTCCAATGGCTCTGACAAATCCATGTCTTCTCAAATGCATTTGAGGGAAGATTGTTCCCACGTGATCAGTGAGATTAGTCCTAAAGGCTCAGTGCAGCCAAAGTCAAATTCAGGAAAATCGAAAGGTGACAACAGCAATCAAGGAAAGATTGCATCCCCGAGTGGGAAATATGGTTTTTGATTTTTCATTTATCTATTGTTGATGACAGTTGACTTCAGAAGTTTTTGGACAACACGTTTTATTTTGGGATATATGAGTAATATTTTTTTGAAAATAATTTCAAATATCATGAGCTAAATTGTCAAATGTTGATATGATGATGGGGGTCACAAGGAGGTGTGTTTTGCTTAACTAACTAGTTATGTTATGATTGTTAAGAGCTAAAGGGAGTCACAAGGGGTCCCACCTACTAGTTATTATTTACTATTAACTAAAAGTTGGTTGAGTCGTTTAATTAACTTAACTAATGAGTTGGTTCAACTACTTCAACCAACTCTAATTTGTTTAAAGGCAAAAGGAAAAGCGGCAACAGGTGAAGGATAAAAGGAGAAGCATACTAAGGTTTATTCTTTGAGTTTATGCTGAGATAGTTCAGTTTTCATTCATTCCTTAATTTATCACAAGACTAATTTTTTTTATGATAGCAGGGTTTTATTGTAGACAACAAGATTTGGGGCTGAATTACATCATTCAAACACTTGTTTTTCAAAGGTGTTGATCTATCTTTGATAGTTTGTGTATACTTATCTGTTTGTGAATTAGTTTTCATGACTGACAAAGGATATTGTGCAGAGTCAAGTGGGCAACAATCTGTGGCAAGCTGATCCAGCTTTTAGAGTCTAGTTTTTTATTTTATGTCGGAGGTCCTTTTGTATGTTCCATCGGGGATGTCTAAGTTTAACTTTGGTCCTAAATTTTTGCATGAAATTTTGTAAAAGAATGACTCTTTGGTGAATTGAAATGAAATAAAGGATTGCTTTATGTCTCATCTATCTTGATTATCATCTTGGTCACTTCACTTCTGTGTTTACATTTATTTCAGCAACTGTTATATTCAGAAAATTACATAAAAAGTAATTTTCCAGCAAGCTTTTTTATTGATAAAAGACTAGCCTAAGCACTTGTAATTAATACTTGTGAGTTAGGATGTTATTTTTGTTGGCTATAAACATAGGGTGATATTCTCGTCTATTTTGCTTTAGCCAAGCAGAATCTAAAAATGCTTGAGTAAGATCATTTCATATCTTTTCCTCAACATTTATTTGGCGACCATGCTAGGTAGATCTTCGATATCTCTCTAGTTAATTTTTATACTCTATTTTCATCGATACATATTTCTTTTTCTGATATTGATTCTTTGACTATTTTATTCTTAATGACTATTCATGTTGCAAGGCAGCCCAATATTGAGCCTAGTCTTCAATATCAGGCCAGCATTACTTTGAATTTGTTTAATACCATCGTAGACACTGCCAACACCCATGTTGAGCTTAACCATTCTTGGGAAGCAACTGAACAAGATAATAGTGCTCAAGAACAATTGGAAGCTAGACGTAGATAGCCTAGAAATCAGCAGTAACCTTATGTTTCTCAATTTTGGCCTTTCTTTCATGTCCTTAGATTCTCATGCTTCTAGAAGAAGAAGAGGCTTGTCACCTGAAATCAACCCTATTGTTGAAATAGGAAGAAGAAACGTTGTGTTATCTGCCCAACAAAGTGCTCTAAGGACAACTTTATTTGATTCATCCAGTTTGTCTTTCTTTCCCTCATCTATCATCCACAATATGGCATCTAGTGGTGGCTCTAGTGGCACAGGAAGTGTTGCATCTTCTGAGTCTTCATCATCGTCAGTGATTGGTAACTTATATAGCCACCATATCCTTATCCAATCTACCACAAATCCCACCAAAGTCATTAAAAATAATGGGATTTTTCAGTTCAAAGAAGATGCCACAACCACACCAGGGCATGTGTCCTCTCCTCTTAACCTAGCACCTACTACTCGTCCACTCCCTAAATTTAAAGAGAATGTTCCTAGGTTTTCAGGAAATAACACTCTGTTGATGGGTCTTAAATCCCTTGATTCAACAACAGGAACCAAACCCTCCACTGAGGCCCAATTAGACTCTACAGCGTTTTAGATGGAATGGTTCTCCAGATCTTGTGATCCGGCTAATTTATCGATGGGCTTTGTGTTTTCTTGTGAATGTTCTCCCTTCAAGTAGGACCGTTATTTTCTGTATTCTCTCTTGAGTGGGACTGGTATGAGAGACGCAAGCCATCATAAGCCAACTTGGCAAGCAACAAGATTGAATTTCAACTACTGGGAAGGGGTTGAGCTTGGGATAACCTGCTGCTCAAACATGCAGATACTAATTCTATACCAAAGGGCCTAGTAATAATACATTAACCAAATGAGCATCCAATTACTGCCTGAGAATCTAATTAACAGAAAGAAAAACACATATGTAACCAAGATCATGGCAAGCAAAATAATTCATCTACAATAACATTCATTACATAACAACACAATGATTTATTTTCATCATTAAAGCAAAGAACATCAAAACATTGCACCAGATAACTTGACAACAGAATCGATTGCTCTTACTCATTTACTGCATCATTCTTGGAACAAGATAGGAAGTAATTCTTCTCCAACTCCAATCACATACATCTGATGAAAATAGCTTGTCTTTGGTCCATAAGGACTTCTCAATTCATAGCAGTCTCAAAATAATTATCAACAAACCAAAAAGAAATAGTTCTTACAACAACCATCGACCCTTGACTAATTGGTCGATGTCTCTATTTATAATCTAAAATTCAACTACAATTAACGGCTAAATACAATTTAGGCCAAACAAAAATTTCCACGTGGAGTGATCATCCAACAGTTTCTTTCAACAGTCCACCTAAGATGTCTCTTGAAAAGGGTGCTTCTTTCATATTCAGACCAGATGATACTCCATAGGGGCAGCATATACTCCTCTGATATCCACTGCATGTGTTTGGTACTTTACCAAACTGGAGTTCAGTTGTTCCAGCATGGCTCGAGCTCTGATCGGGTGTCCTGTAAATTGTTGCACTTGCCCTGGCTTTGCATCGGTGACCTTTGTGCACTCTTCGACCCAAAGTGAGTCTTGTATGGAGTGTGTCTTGAACACATCTCTCAGGTTAGTGAATTCATCGGGGGTGTCGAATTCGGGGAGACCAACATCTTTCATTACTTTATTAATTTTACCCTAGTGTTTCTGGCACTTGGCCCATTGCTTTTTGATTTCTCGGTGTGGGTCCCGGGTCATCTTCGCCTAGTATTCGGTGGATTTCTTCATGCGGTCGAGACTACTTTTACCAACCAGCCGAATTCCATGATTTTCCTTTTCCCGACCCTATTGGACCACCTCAATGTATTCGAGTCTCTCTACTGCTAACTGTGCCTTTTTGTGCCACCTTTCCATCTCTTTGCATGTCGCAAGTGCCATGAGAGTATCCTCCTGGAACTCAACTATGTTCTCGGTTAACAGGTGCCTTTCCTTCTTGAACTCGTTATAAACTCTGTTGAACTCTTCCTTCAGATACACAGTGGTCTGTGTAGCTCCTTTATAGTATTTGACAAGATGGCGCAGGTGTTCGAGCTCCTCCCAGGTGTCGGCTAGTTCCTTTTCATCTCTCTTGGCTCTGTCCTGAGCGGCATCTAAGAGGGATTTTCCTACGTCAATCAGTCCGGACGTGCAAGCGTTTACAGTGCTGATTAAGTTCTCCTTTGTGGTAACCACGATGGATTGATCCAAAGTGATCCTTCGCCTCTTCGCGGTCCTTTGAACGATGGACTTCCTCTTTTTATCGTAGGAGATCGCATAGATGTCTGCTACTTCATCTACCAGTTTTGGTATATGTTGATCTCCCCATGAAAGATTTTTCTCAAGCTACCCGCGGTGTATACCTGCTCAAAAGTGGGTTCTCAAATTTCTTCGCTTTGTTTTGTGGATACGTCCTCTACTTGTCATTTGTCTGAGACTTGAATATTGGGCGTAATGGAGGCATCGGGTATCGACTCATTACTTACTTGCTCATTGGTCGTAGAACCGTCGATTTTCTTTTGTGGAGTTTCGCCACTCAATCTTGCTTCTGCTTCCTGTCTGTCGGAATCTCTTGTGTCTAGGCCACCTTCGGACCCTATTTCCATTTGTAAGGCCTACCTATCTTGGACCTCAAGCTTAGGGGAAGTGGTTTTCTCGGAACCTTTTTCCTCTTGAACTCGCACTAGGGTGCCGTGAGCGGGCTCCGGACTCTCGTTGTCGCTGTAAATATGTATAAGAGTGTAGGGGTTGGGCACTTGTGTCTCTATCGCGACCCGGCCTGTCTCTAGTTGAGTTGTCCCTTCTTCCAAAGGATCGATCGACGATGTTGCGGGTTCAGGGTTTCCTAACCCATGGGCGTTGTCGGGGACTGTGGACCCAGGATCATTTGACTCCATCGAGATACTCTGAACAGTAGTTGAGACTTCAGGTACTATAAAAAGATATGGTTCATCCCGCATCCATTTCATCAGCAAATCGGTTTGTTGAAGTAACAACATACCCCTTTCTCATGCAGCATGATCTTCCGGAAGATCCCTGGTTTGTACTGGGGATTCCTGGTGAGTTCCCGTAGCTTCAATGTCTTCTTTGGGATCACTTATTTCTTCATCCAATTCATATGCAACTGCTCCTCCTGGGTGTCGGCTAATTTCTTGAACTGCCTGCTCCATAAATGTTGCCTGTTCTTTGTGGCTCATAGCTCTAAACCTAGTTCCTCGAGGATCAGCTCTCCTGGACGCCACCATATTCGAGTCTTGGGCGTTCTCAGTAAATATTTCATCTTCGAGTTGGTCGTGGGCATAGGGCCAATAGGATGATACATGTAACGCGTCTTGCAGAAGCAATCCCTTGGGATCGTATTTGCGAAATCGGCCAGTTTGGAACCGAAATTCCAATTGACCTAGACCGATTTGTTTAGCATGCATGGTATCTTTGACCATGCAGAATCCAATATGAAACCCATACGGTATGAAAGCCCACTTATTGTCTTTCACTAAAGTTGCATTGTATCCTTGCGGGATGGTTTGATAGCAAATTTCCCCTAACACTAGCCAGTCGGGAACATAAATGGGTAATAAGTGGGGTGCCCCTGTGGTGCCGAAAACCCTGATGTAGGTTTCTCATTCATCTAAATACCAGTGTCCAATTTTGGTTATAACCTTTTTTGCTTCATCTGACAATCTAGGGCATTCTTTCCTGAAGAGTAAGAAGTACGTACGTGCAATATACTGATCACAGATAACAGTATAGGATTTATTGTACCTGTTTTTCCATAGGATGTTGAAGTATACATGGACCGCGACCTCCGAAGAGTGCCAATTTAGGTTCATCCTGGCGAAAGCGTTCCTGGCGCAGATGACAACTAGTATATACGAGGCCATGTAAAAAGTGGGGGTATCCCCCTCCTTTGGCACCTGAGCCTATTTTATGCAGGTGCTCAACTGCTTGGAGATGATGGCACCCCAATTGAAGCCTGCGCCTGAAATGGCGACTGTAAAAGCCAGAAGCATCCAAGCCTCTAAAAATCGGGAGCAGTCTTTCTCCCCATGTAACCTGCAGAGTAGAGCCATGAGATATATGTATGGTTCCCTGAGATTGGTTGTTGGATACCAGCCAGCAATCCGGTTTCTGAATTTTTTGTCTTCTCTCCACCAAGACGACATGATTTTGCCGGTATCGTGTGACGCATAGAAACTCAAGACGAAATCATTGCTCAGCTTTAGCTCATAATCATTGAGCTTATAGTAACTCTAAACCTCTTATGGTAGGAAGACTCCGACACATTCATCGTTATCATCATTGATCAAACATTTTTGGGCGTCAGTGTGGTCAATAATCCACTTCAGGAGCTCGATTCAAGGAAAGACTGGAGACCGGCTTGCCACCATGTGCAGATAAGCTTTGCGAATGTTGGGGAGGACTTCGTCGTCGAGTTTCCTTGTTTCGGGATCGCTATGCAGGGTATATTCGAGGGGTTCTTCTTTCTTGATTTTCTTGAAAACTTCTTCCCAGCGAGGAAATGCCATCTTGGCTCCAATGCTTGCCTTCGTATCTCTGAAAGTTGGGGGCTGGACAAAGGGCTCCTTGGTGATTCTCTTAATGATGGACACTGGCTTGGGAGTCAATTCTAATTGTCTCGCAACTGATGGGGAGGAGCCTTCTCCTACTTTTGATTCTTGCAACTTAGGGGCTCTCTGGGATTTCCTGGTGGAAGGCTTTTTCAGAGGCATTGTTCCTGCAATTTAAAATGTCATTTGAACATGCGTACAGAGCAGCGTTGGGTGCAAACATGTAACAATGAAATGCATGAAAACCATTAGCAGATACATACCTGTAACGCTTGTTATGACAAATGCTTAATACTCACTGATCTTTGGGCATTTTCTTCCGGGTTGTTGGCTTCACTCTTCTATTTGTTCTGAATTTTTTACTGCGTAGAATGGGGCCATGCACAATGACTCGAACAGTATATAACTAGAGAGGGACTACCAGTCATATCGATCAGTTAATACGAGTAATATATGTAAATTCAAAATAAATTACCCTCGAATTTCTGCAAATAAACTTTAACTAGTCGACGGCGGAGGCACCGGAGAAGATACATTGTATCGGTGGGTTTAACGGATCCTTTTGATTCGTGCATGAATTAGTAACTAATGCGCGATCTATGAATTAACTACCAGCTTTGAATGTGGCGTGTCTGAAACATAAGGAGGTAAAACGTCTCATCGCATCACATCACTCCGGCGTAGGGATCGGGGATCAACTGTTTACTCCTTACCTTTGCGTAGTGTTCATTATTGCATTTTTTTTTGCCGAAACTGAATGGATCGGCCTTCGGTGAAATCCTTCCTGAGGTTGTTCATGGGAAAGGAATGCTTTCATCGACCGACACCGATGAAGGTCAGTACTCGGCTACTTTGACTTTCCAAATGATTTTCACCACCTTTATCTTTCTCCGATGCCAAATTTCTCAAGTGAGTCGGGCAAACTCTGGGTCGTCGATTCGTGCAGATAGTCGACGAAGAAGATCGAGTGGTACCCAAAAAAGAAAATGTTCATAGATTTTTTTAGGGTCTGTTGAGTGCTCAACACACTGTAACTACAAATGAACATCTGGTGGCAGCATTTTCTAATGCTTGTCATAACATAGGGGCTAATGACAATGATACTTGCATGCGCTTATTCGTAAATTCCTTGGAAGGAAAGGTTGTGGCCAACTTCTTTGACCTTCCTCCTAAGATTTTGTCTACTTGGGAGGAGTTAATCTATTGGTTCTGATCCAATTATGGGTAATCTAAAATCCCAACCAAGAAGTTACGAGAGTATAATAACTTTACCTATAAGGATGGGGAGACCATCAAGTCCTTCAACTTGCGTTTCACCAAGTTATACAATCAAATCCTCGAACTCATCCGACCTCATAACCAAGCTGCTTTCATGCATTACTACAATGCATTGCCTTCCCCTTACCGTCATAGGCTTGAAGAAAAATCCATCGATAATCTAGGTTTTGCTCTACATACTTGCTCAGAGTATGAAGAACAACTTGAAAGAACTGGTCTTCCTCAGGGAGAATCAGTTAGACAAATAGACATGTCCTCCCTCTTACATCTAGTACAAGACATGAACAATCGTATGATAGCGTATGAGCGGAAGGGATCTGTTTTCCCCCTCACCCCTGGAGCTTCGTCCTCTTTTGCACCTCCCTTTAGGAGTCTGATCGAAAATAATCTTCAGCCTAAAGATATCTTGCCTCGGAGTTGGTGTAACTTTTGCGAGGAACACCACGAAGAAACCACATGTGAGGTAAAGAAGAGTGCCAGAGATAAATCTTTGGTAAAAGACCAGAAGCTACCATCGTTGTCCTAGATTTTGCAGAGCCAAAGGATGTCATGGTTATCAACACTAGAAACAAAGCCTATGCTCCCAAGGGAAAATTTGATTCTCCCCATAGTTCTTCTATACCAAGCTCATCCTCAACCGCTGCTACTCTCCAAGTTCCTAAGGTTTCTGAGATTAAAGGAATCACTCCATCTCTCCCCTCTTCCAAATACAATATCTTGAATCAGTTGGCCAACATCAAAGCAGATGCAACCCTTCTAGACATGGTTTTCATCCCTGAACAACAGATGCATCTGAAACAATTCATGGAAGGAAAAGCTTTCGTTGTAGCCAACCTTTCTAAAGAGGTAAACGAAGAGGAATCTTCTGTAAATAAAGTAGGTGTACATAACTTTAGATACCCTGTAAAAAATCCCCCTTTTTATATTTCTGTAAAGATTATGAATAAGATTTCCTATTGTTGCCTCAATGATGGTGGTTCGGGCCCAAGTGTGATGTCGAAGATTATTATGGAAGAGCTAGGATTGTCTTGTACAAATGAAAATGCCAGAAGCATGCTCTCCTATAATAGTCTACAACAAACAACCATAGGCGAGATTAAGGATGTGACCTTGGTTTTATGTGCTAATCCTGAGATAAGGACAACCCTTGGCATTCAGGTAATTGATATGCCTGTAAGCAATTACTCGATTATCTTGGGAAGAGATTGACAAGCCTTAATAGGTGGATACCTCTCACTCGACGGGACACATTTGTCTGTTCCTCGGAAGGGTAAGAACATTATAGTCCTGAGAGAGGGAAGAATTTCACCCTAAATAGAGAGTGTTCTGCAATCTAGCATAAACTATATCGAAGAGGACCTAGGAGTGTATTCCATCTTTGTTGAAGAGGATAATATTCCTTTGGAAAGAATCGATGATGATATGTGGCACATGCACTTTGATGGTTCACGCTCTAATGAAGGTAATTGGGTTGCCATTATCTTGGTTTCCCCTATAGGGAAAATTCATAATTTGTCTTATAGGTTAGAGTTTTCTTGTACAAACAATGCCGCTGAATTTGAATCTTTATTATTAGGCATTGAAAACTCCCTTAATCTCGGTTGCAGTCACCTTTCAGTTTTTGGAGATTCTGAGTTTGTTGTGAACCTGATACATAAGATATGCTCTCTTAGCAACAAGCTGATGGAACAATACACCCAAACTGTTTGGGAACTTACCTCTAACCTTTTATCTTTCAACATCACTCATGTTAAGAGGGAGTTGAATTCAATGGTTGGTTGGTTAGTTGTCTTTGGAGCTTCTCCTAATCAGCAGCTTTTGCCTCACAGGCCTGGTTGTTCTTTTCAATATCTATATCGTCCATATATCCCTAACAATGTAGGATCTTGGAAGGCCCTCCCTAATGACGAGATCATTTGTGTTTTCATTCAAGATGAACCTCTTAAGCCCGAGGAGATTATATCCATAGGAAACAATAAGATTCCTGGGGGCTTGACTCCTCTTGAGAGTTCATTTTCAATGAGTGTTGTAGGCAATAAAAAAAAACATAAAGAAGAGGAGTTACGAATGAAGGTGGGTGAAACCATCCCCTTGAACATTGGGGTACTCAAATCTTCAAGGAACGTTAACATAAGTACCCAATGTTCTCATAAGGAAAAAATGAATTTTGCCAAGCTACTTGGTGGATTTCAAAAAATTTCTACTTGGCCTTATAAGGATCTTCGTGGTTTTGACCCTGGTTTTTTACAAAATGTTATTCCCATCAAGGAAGACCTGAAACCAATTATGCAGGGACAAAGATCTATTAACTATGCATCTAAAGCAACTTGTCAAAGGGAGTTGGAGAACTTCTTAAGGGCTGGGATTATTTTTTTAGTCCACCCTGAATGGGTTTCCAATTGGGTACCTGTTTCGAAGACCACTAATCATATTAGAACCTGCATTAATTTTTGAACTTTCAGGCAAGCTATTATGAGAAATCATTTTCCTCCCCTCAGTATGGAAATGGTTCTGCAGTAGGTTGTAGAGTCACAGTTAAGACCCTTACTTGACAGTTTTTCGGGTTGCAAGAAAATCAAGGTAAAAGGGGCAGATGCTCACAAAACCACTCTTATCACTAATTGGGGTACCATGTCTTACAAATGCATATTTTCTAGCTTACTTGATACAAGTACCGCCTTTAAAAGACCTGTGCACACGACTCTCGATGAATTGGTCAGTCTCCATCTCTATCTTGATGATTTAATTGTGTGCGTCAAGGGGCTGATAATTACATCAAAATTCCAAGTGTTGGGTCCTTTCCAAATTGTTTTTGTCTTGGACATTAACTCTTACATTTAAAAAAATTTACATAAGCAATTGTTTTCCTACAGCGCTAACAGCCCTCACTTGAAATATTGCGAGAGACCAACATGAAAAGATCTAATGTTGTTTGGATTTTCTGTATACTAGTAACCTAGCTCTGCTTTCATTTTTTATGCTTCTTTTTCTGCTTTACAGTAGTTGACTTCGGCTTTCTAAGTTAAAACTTCTCTTCTTGTTTTCTTCATTTTTGTCTTTTATTGTTGTTGTTTTAATCTCTGCATTTTTACTTCTATCATGATTTTGTTTCCTATCATATTTTAGTTAATCTGGTCAAGGTAGGATGTTGGATCAATTATGCCACAGTGACACTCCTGCAAAGCATTGTTAGTCAATAACAATCAAGCTTACACAGTTGTTATGATGTGTCCTCTAAAGGACCCTTGAAATTGTTATATATTTCCATTGTTGTCTCGTAAAGAATTGGTTATCTCCCACTTCTTCTTGCCATTTCTTCATGCATTGATATTTTAATAGCAAGTCTAATTTTTTTTCTCCTTGAAGTTAGGAGCAGATTGTGGTTGAATGATTATGCATATAGTGGTAAAAACCCCTCATACTTAACACTTTTCATTAATTATCCCCAAATTCTCGGTCATCTTTCCATTAAATCCGCTCACTTCCCCCTGTTGCATAATCTTCCTGGTTATAACTTCTGGATCTGTTGTTCTTGGTCTGGGAAACCATGAATTCTAAGTTCTAAATATGTTGAAAATAAATTTCCCTGTGGAGTCGCCAGTTTGTTGACGATTAATATCGCAACGAAGTTTTGCCCGCAAAGCGTTGCTAAAGCCTATTATTATAAAAACTAAATAATACTAGTAGATGGGACCCCCTTGTAGATTGGAGATTAGGTCTGGTGCTTATTTGATGTTGTGCTATTGTTCGACACTGCTTACATGGTGATATAATCTTGGTTTATTGGCGATTGAGAAGGCATATTCTATGTTTTTATATTGTTCAAGGCTCAAGTTTTATTTTACAACGGCCTATGTTATCCTGGTTATCACTTCTATTTGTTATTGGGAGACCTGCACAATAAACATGTTAGCAATAACATATACAAGCAAAAGGAAAAAGTCAATAAAAAAGCAAAGGGAAGAAACTAAACCATGCTATATATTATACTACATGCATCAATTTTTAAGGGATTGTTGTTATCCTAGCTACTAAGTTAACAGCTATGCGATTTTTTGAGTTATATAGTTGATATGCATGGTGATTATTTTATGGCATAAGTTGATATGGATCGCGCTATTGGTTTTAATGGTTGGTGGTTTCGATACATGGTTTAATTAATTGAGTTAATGGATTATTGGTTGGCGTGTACTGATGAATTAAATTACTAGAGGGTGGAGGCGATGTGAATTTACTGCACATCACCTTACTCTTTCCACTGGCCGCCACCCTAATCAGACTATTGTTCAACTGTGCTACTGTGGTTATGCTTCGATTTCCTAGCAGAGAGGAACCGCTTGACCAACTCGCATTTTAAGGTGTTTTGATCATAGGTATGTCTTTTTTTTGCCATCCATGTGTATGCTTTGTTTATGAAATGGATATTGGCTCGAATGTATGGGTTGTGCTTTCCTTAAGAGTGGCAACTGTGTGAAATTGTGATTTTCTTTGAAATGAATCGATGTCAGCTCTGCAAAAATGTTTTTGAAACCATAGTGTTATTCATCGTTCTGAACGTTAGCTTCCATAAGGCTCTTTGTCATCCTTGCTAGGTTTAGTTGGAGGGTTTTGTTTGGTCTTGAGTGGTTGGATGTCTTCCCGCATTTTGTATCACTATACCCAGGCTTTGGCTTTATGAGGTTTAATGGTTGGAAGCGCCTTGTGTCACTGCGCATTGTTCGCTTGGGCATTGGGTTGTTGTTACTACTATGGTCGCATAGTGGGTTATGTTGCTTTTTTTTGGCCCTGTTTTCACCTCAGTGTTGTAGTTGGTTGACTGGAGAGACACGAGGGTTATACCCTGCGTGTGCTAAGTATAGTTACAAGGCTCAAATGGAGCCTTTCTCCTCTGGTTATAACCTCTCCTATCACGGATTTCGTCACCCTGTCCACAAAGTAAATTGTGGTGTTCTTTGTGTGTACACCGTTGGTCTCGGAGGTTTTCACCATAGAGAAGATTCGACTCTAGTCTCCTTGTGTTGGCCATAGAGCAAACCCTTAACTCCTCAAGTCTGAGGGTTGATAGAGAAGATTGTCACGGCCTTTCGGGTTTGCTATTGGTTATTGTTGATTGGTATATATTGTCGACAGAATTGATTATAGGCTCGCTCAGTTGATTATGTGACAATCGTGTCAGTTTTGGTATCTGGTCACTGCCTGAGTTGTTACAATGGATAAACCATGCATGGTTAATTGGACATATCAAATACATAGTCGCTCTCCTTGTGTTTTGATAACCCAGTATTGTTTTTAATTGAGTAAGTCACAGCGTTGCTTCATGTCGATGCGTGGGTATGTGTGGTTTCCACATCATGTTAGGTCAGGTTGTTGATGATGATAACAGTCCAAGTAATAGGCTTAGCATTGAAGTTGGTTGATGAATGATTGAGGTTGCTACACAGTCAATGTCTTTTGCATTGAAGTTATCGGGATGTTAACTCAACACTAGTTACAATTGATTAATGATGTTTCACATGTGATGCATATGCATGTTACACCATGAGTAAATGATCATTGTTACTATGTTTTTTTTGTGGGGGGCAAGTGGTTATTGCAACTGGGATGACTGTGACAGTTCCATTTCATGTGTAAGTATGGTTATTTAATTGCTTCATTAAGGATGCGCCCGAGTTTTACACAACATGGTTTTGATTGCAGTTTGATTAATTTGAGCAATAGTATATTAGATTGATAGCTCGGCAGGATGGGTTGAGTTAATGACACTGTGACTGTGTGTTTAGAATTGTCAAATGGGAATGTTGCATCATGGTTTTTGAGTTATAGCTGCCCACTGTGTATGCTAATGGATATTTTTTTGGGGTTGCACACTCAAAAATAGCCACAGAGTTTTAAACATGGATTTGTTGCAATTGTGATTATTTATATTATGAAGTCAGGTATGTTGTTGTTTCCCCGTTGTGTTGGATGGATAGCCCAGCATTTTAAATGTTTAGAGTCAAAGAAAATTGGACCTGTATAGTCACATAAATGAAATTGTGTTTTGTCGAATGGTTGTATATTTCCAAGCATGGTGTGAGCTGAAATGGTGATTGGTTATCTGGGTGTTTAAATGACAATCTAGGATCTTTTCAAGATGAATATGAATCATTGTGTTGACTGTCAATTGGGTAGGTTAAATGAATGTCATGCATTCTAAAATAGTGACAGGCATGAGGGCTATGACAAGTATGACCACATTGCAATTTAATTTTTAACAAATGTAAAGACAGAAACGAGGATGATTTTTATGCCTGCATTTGATGAGAAAAGTGAAAATAATTGACTGTGTATTTATTTGGAAATTACTTACGGATAAATGGGAGAAAACATAGTCCCCCCCTCCCCCCACATGCTATTGTTTTGATTGTTGACATTATGTAAATATTTGGTTATGAACAGTGAACTAGTTAATACACAGTAGTTTTTATTGGATCACAATGGCCATTTGGTTGGTGTATTTCCTTTTTCAAAATGGCTATGTGGATTACTTAATTAATTTTATGAACAGTACCTGCTCTCATTCCCCACCATTATTTCAATTTTCTGCTAATTACAACCCCATCGCCTTCCCACATTCATTTTTCACTCCATGTTCTAAAATTGATTACAATCAAGAAAATTTTTGTGTTCAAGCAGTTGGCAGTAGCAGTGTCTTGGTTGAATTACAATGATGTTTTCTTGGGTTTGTAGTTTATTGTTGTTGTCTTTGAGCAGTAACTGTATTATTTTCCCCCTCATCATATCATGTTTAGCTCAATACAAACCCCTCACATATCCCAGGACCCTTTACTCACCCCCTCCTCATTGATAAATAGTTAAACAATTTGTATGGATTGGATTGCATGAGTCTGATACATTGTTGAGCCAAATCTATTTCATATTTTTAAGAGTTGTCATGTATGGTTATTTAAAAGACTATTTGCTAATCATTCATGCATGCAGGAATGGGTTTTTATAGCCGAGGTAGCCATGTCCGAGGAAACCGAGGGAGAGGTAACTAGAACAGAGGCCCAAGAAGGCCAAGGTTCTCCATACATTTTGATGTTGACTCATAAGAGCTTGGCCAGTTGTTTCAGGCCAGATTTTTCAATTGGATTGGGAGAGGAGTGGTCCAACCTAGGCCTGAAAGGCCTCATTTCCAAGTTCTGCAAGCCCCTGGTATCCATGTCCCTCCTCACGTCTCATTACAACCCGAGGTTCCAGAAAATGATGGATGGCAAGAGATTGTCCCCACGACAGTCTCCCAACATCATGGTTGGCCTAGTTTATCCCTACCTGCTCCTCCACCTATTAACCCCATTGTCCAAGTTGCCCCCCCACTCACCAGTGTCAACCTCTCATGCTAGAAAAAGGTTGAAAACCGAGGCCCACCACGCCCTTGATAAAGGAAAAGCCATTGTTGCCCCTTCCTCACACTCCAATGGCTCCGACAAATCCGTGTCTTCTCGCATGCATTTGAGGGACGATTGTTCCCACGTGATCAACGAGATTAGGCCTAAAGGCTTAGCGCAGGAAAAGGCAAATTCAGGAAAATCGAAAGGTGACAGCAGCAATCAAGGAAATATTGCATCCCAGAGTGGGAAATATGGTTTTTGAGTTTTTATTTTATCTATTGTTGATGATAGTTGACTTCAGAAGTTTTTTGACATCACGTTTTATCTTGGAATATATGAGTAATATTTTTTTGAAAATAATTTCAAGTATCATGAGCTAAATTGTCAAATGTTGATATGATGATGGGGGTCACAAGGAGGTGTGTTTTTCTTAACTAACTAGTTATGTTCTGATTGTTAAGAGCTAAAGGGAGTCACAAGGGGTCCCACCTACTAGTTATTATTTACTATAACCCTTATTATGATTATCAATTTTCCCCCTAACTAAAAGTTGGTTGAGTCTTTTAATTAACTTAACTAATGAGTTGGTTCAACTACTTCAACCAACTCTAATTTATTTAAGGGCAAAAGGAAAGGGAGGAACAGGTGAAGGATAGAAGGAGAAGCATACTAAGGTTTGCTCTTTGAGTTTATGCTGAGATAGTTCAGTTTTCATTCATTCCTCAATTTATCACAAGCCTAATTCTTTTTATGATAGCACAGTCTTATTGTAGATAGCAAGATTCAGGGTTGAATTACATCATTCAGACACTTGTTTTTTCAGAGTTGTTGATCTATCTTTGATAGTCTGTGTAGACTTGTATGTTTGTGAATTAGTTTTCATGACTGACAAAGGCTATCGTACAAATTCAAGTGGGCAACAATCTGTGGCAAGTTGATCCATCTTTTAGAGTTCAATTTTTTATTTTCTGTCGGAGGTCCTTTTGTATGTTCCATCGGGGATGTCTAAGTTTGACTTTGGTCCTAAATTTCTACATGAAATTTTGTAAAAGAATGACTCTTTGGTGAATTGGAATGAAATAAAGGATTGCTTTATGTCCCATATGTCTTGATTATCATCTTGGTGGCTTTACTTTTGTCTTTACATTTATTTCAGAAACTGTTATATTCAAAAAATTACATAAAAAGTAAGTTTCCAGCAAGCTTTTTTATTGATAAAAGACTAGCCTAAGCACTTGTAATTAATACTTGTGAGTTAGGATGTTATTTTCATTGGCTATAAACATATGTTTATATTCCCGTCTATTTTGCTTTAGCCAAATAGAATCTTAAAGTGCTTGAGTAAGATCATTTCATATATTTTCCTCAAGACCGTGGTTATGACATTGGAAAACGATCCACTTTGAATGTTTGCGGGTTGGCTTAGACAACCCCAACGTTTACTTCTTCAATCCAATCGGCTCTAACATCTATGTTGGAAATTTATGAAATGGTGGGTCGAACCTTTAGTTGTTGGTTTCTTCTTCTCATTTTTTTATGGTCAACATTTGGTGGTTGGTAATGACATGGCGTCTTAATTTATTTGCCTCTACGTTGAGGGAGGACCCACGGTATTTGCTGGTGACATCCCCTTAAAAATTTTGCAGAGGCTCTCCTTTACACCCACAACTTTCTTTTTTATGCATGAAGTGGGGTCGATCCAACCCCTTCTTTGATCGATGACTTTATTTTAACCAAAGTCACCCTTTTCATGTTTGTTGGCCTAAATTTTATGTTGGGTGGATACCTTTCTGTTTGGTGGCTTCACTTTTATCAAGTCGTGTAAGATTTTATAATGGTTGTTGAATCATATAAGACTAAGGTTAAGTAAAGGGTGCCCCCCTTTAATAATATAATATGATTTCCTCCCTTTATTACTTCAGGATATAAACTTTAATATGCATTTTAATTAACCCATTAACTTGATTTTTCCCTGGAATACCAAAACCATGTTTACATGATGCATGGGAAGATTTTGAAACATGGGTTTTGTCTGGGGCGAGGTTTACTTCAGCTTTGACGTAGCATTCATCTTTGTGTGTTTCTGGATGAACCTCTATTGCCACATTTTCCCATAAATATGCTTATTTCAACGTGGCATGTCAATATGCATGATGACGATCAATTTGAGCCCTTGTTGTATTTTCAGCCCCAAGACCACATGCATAAAGATTTTTGATATGCCTCAGAAAATCTGAGATGATGAAAAATTGTGAGACTCCATGCTGAGAATTGAAACTGATAAATGCACCATGCCCAAGGGATGCATACATACTCTAGAAAACAACGATCATGTGGGTAATGACATAGGTGTGCAAGACCATGGGTGGACAAGCCCTATAATATGTGATCACCCCTATAATAGAAATGACTCTATAAAACCATGTGTCTCAATAGATCAACCTCAAGTACTCCAATCCTATCTAGAACAAAAGGAATTTAGGGAGGATATTACAAAGACTGATCATGGCCGACTACAAAGTCTGAGAGTCCATAATACGTAATACTCCACACAGCCTACAAGGATTTGACTTGCATCCTTGGGCTTACAATGGTGTAGCCAGATGAAAAAATGTAGGGTATCTCCTAGAGAGGTAACAAGCCCTTATGGGCCAAAAGAAAAAATAGGGATTTTCTATAAAAAGGGATTTCCTTCCATTTTCCAATTCATTGGTGCACTTGGAGGAGATTGAGATTAGAGAGGAGGAGAAGGCCCTAAATTTTGGTGAGCTCGTGGTAGACAAACTGACTGTCAGAAAGTGGATTAGCAACTTTCAATTTGGTGGCCTAACCCTACTTGTCATTTTTGGTGGATTACTTTTGTAGATTAGGTCCCATGCAACCTTAGAAGACCCCCTGACAATTTTTTTAGGGCCAACGCATTAAATGGGGCTAGTGTTTACATTGAGACCACAAATATTGGCCCCAATATCAACGTTGGCCAACACAAGAACATGGGGTATTTTCTGATGGGCGAAAAATGACTTTTTTGGCCCAAGTTTTCCAAGGAGGCCCCTTTTTTAGGGAGAAAGGTGGTAGGGGATTAGATGACGATAAATATCATAACATGACAAAATATGGTTTTGTGTAGCTATGACTAAGTACAAGGTACTCTAGAGGGAGAGGGATTTTGAGGATATCTTAGCACAATTTCAAGGGAACCAAGTAGTGAGAGGAGCACTCACTCAATACAAGTTACTTAAGTATTTTGAGACCACACTAATGAGAGAAAGAGAGAGTCTCCTTTCGCGTATAGTGCACTACTAGGATGCAGAGGTAGAGGCCTTTGTGGTGTAGCAGAAGTAGATTGAGATTACACTATAAGTTATCTACTTCCTCACAAGGCTCCCTCCATTTAGCGTAGTGGTAGAGACTCAACCCATATTGACTCATGAGAGACAATTAGAGGAGTTCATTCAGATACATCATGTCCCTAGTGTGAGGATCCAAGACTTTGTT
>JASDQU010104822.1:33116-45602 GCA_032191745.1 Picea mariana | reverse complement strand
ACAGGAAAGTTAGAACCTATGTGGCACGGTCCTTACATCGTGAAGCATGTTTTACACAGAGGTGCTTATGAATTAGTAGACCATGATGGAATTTCCCTGGGAGAGCCCTGAAACGGGCTTTAACTTAAAAAGTACTATGCCTAGATCACCTAGCATCTGTACTTTGTACATTATTGTATTTTAGTTTGGTGTGTCTTTTCTTTCGCGTGCCCGAGTCTTTACCGTTGCCACTCATGACTGTGCCTGTGTTTTCATACCCATATGACGTCTGCCTTTCCTATCTTTTTTGGGTTCGCGGATGGCGCCAGCCGACATACCCGGAACATTGCCTCGGCGGTATGGGTTATTTATCAATTTGACGAGGTGGTGAGTTCAGGAGGCATCTGTTTAGGACCAGAAACCAACAATATGGCAGAATATCACGCTGTCATTGGATTGTTGACCCAAGCCTCCTCTCTAGGTATCTCTCATATAATTATTTACTTAGACTCCCAACTCGTGGTTTATCAACTCAACCGCATCTATGCTATCCGTAGTCCTATCCTGCTACGTCTACACTTGCAATTTCGTCATTTTGAACAAATGTTCGATTACATCGAATATAGACACATTCCTAGAGAACTCAATAGTGTTTCAGATTCATTAGCTAATTATATCATGGATCGGTATTTAGCCCACAGATGAGATTCAAGGAAAGCAAAAACTGTACATTACATGTAAATTAAAACACACCACAGACATCATCATGTACAAATCATCGGCATCATAAAAACTCGAAACTATATATATATATATATATATATGGCGTGACTGAAATGTTTACATTACATCAAAAAGTATGTAAGAGAGAAAAATATTGGGTCCATCCGCCTATACAATATCACCTGACAAGGTATACAAAAACATGATCACAAGGAGACTCTAATCTCCCCGTGCCGCATTATGCTGTGAGTAACATAATACTGCGCATACTACACACCTCAACAGAGAATTGATATTCTTTGGCACCCCTACAGTGTGCCGCTGCAGATGCAAAGGCACATCCCCCCTCCGCAGAGGAGGGATGCCCATAGTAAGGCCTTGGAGGTTCCTCTCAACCTCCTGGAGGCCCACCACCGGTACTACCGGGTCCGCTACAACTGGGGCGTCGCCACGACGTCCTGGTACTGGGATATCCACTGGGCGCACTGCTCCCTTGTCTGCATGTTGAAAACAAAACATATGTTAATACTCTCTTACATACCCAAAACAAATACATATACATCAAAAACTTAAAAAACAAAACTTGACAAGGAATGTCTTAGTCTCTTACCTGACTAATCCCAATCTTCCCCCTCGGGTAAAATCAAATTCATACTTCCACGGAAGTCTACATCAGCGTAGGGGAAGTCCTCTATCCAGAGGTACTGCTGTCTCAACTAGGCGAAGAAGTCACCAGAAAAGTGAAACTCTGACTCCGAGACTAGTCTAGGGGACAGACTAGTCCATCTCTCCATCCGAGGCTCGTCCACTGGTCGTACTGCCAGTGCGATCTGAGGTTGCATCTGAGGGATGCGCTCCAAGAAAAATGAGACTAAGAACGAGCCATAACCGAACTGTTTCTGACCATTCCTACATTGCGAGATCTGTTCCTTCACATTCTGAAGGAACGCCGCACTCTAATTGAACAGTGTTGGTTCTAAACACTGAACAGCATAGGCCACCTGTGATCTTGAGGCCAAATGAGCACTAGTGCTACCAGTCACACTCGTGATAGCAAACAATATCGATCGGAGAGGTAGATATCGTACATCCTTGATAGAGATCCTGCCCCCTACCAATCTTGCTCCCAGAACAAAGTGACATGCCAGATACACGTCCACCTGCTCAGGTAATGCCCTCTGCCCTATAAAAGCTATGGGGACCCCTCTTTTCGAGAGGCCGGTCAGAAAGTACACATCTTCCAACTCAATCGTTAGGAGTTTTGTACCAATACGGAATCCCTGTTCCGTAACGTCCCAAAGGCCAATCATGTGCTCAAGCAGTAGAATCTCTCTTTTCATTTTTTTCAATTTGAAAAACTTGAGCAAGCCATAGGCCCGCAAAGTGGCCCGCGTACGGGGACTCCATAGAGCAACTAGATCATCCATCTCGTGTTCCCGCTCTTTCCATTCAATCATGATTGCCGAATACACCTACAAAACAAAAAAATCAAAATTTGCATCATTCCCCACGTTTTTGTGATTTCGACGATTTTCAAAAAGCATTTTGAAACACAAAATCAGATGCCCATGACATCTAAAAACAACTAATCATCCTTTTTAACCACCACACCCTTTAATATTTACCAAACAATGATTAAAACATGGTAAAAATGCAAAACGATTTGAGGGGGTGCGTGGGCCCTTTGGGGGAAATTTCCATGAGTTTCTTTTGTTAAAATGGTTGGTCTAATCAAGTGCAAAGGTGTAGACATCACAACTACCCTTCCCCAATGCATTTTGGGGAAAGAATCCCCCCATTTCATTGACTTTTAAAAGGAGGCCGATTTGGTTCAAAATGGACGACCTAGGGCTTTGTGTTTTAAATTAATTATGCCATGAAAATCAACTTGAAACCATGCAATTGAAAGAGTAAACGATGAACACCTACCTGGTTCGAACGATGAGCAAAATGGTCAATCGTAGCTCCGGCTCCGAGAAAAACAAGATTTGCTCCAATCGAGATTCTCCAACACTCCACAAATCTTTGCAAATGAAATGGTAAATGAGTTTTTGAATCAATTGATATATATAGCATTTCATTTTTTATAAGCTATGGTCATTTTGGGTTTCTCTAATGGTGTAAATAGCTTCACTAATATCTGGTTTGTAGCTTCTAGCATTGCAGGATTCTTGGCAGTTCTTATGAATCATTCACCTTGTCATATTTATGAGCATAGTCTTAGTTCGTTCTCGAGCTCGACAATATGAGAACGTAACCGGGTAAAATTTTATCACTTTTTCGGACCCATACGGATACGATCACACGAAAAAGGAGCCCCCCTGGAGTCTACTTTAAACCCTTTTCAGACTCTCTAAACATGAAAAGATTGTCGAGTGATCTTTCTTTCTTTCACACTCATTAAAAGGTCAGAAAGAACGTCTTTCGAGCGATAATTTAACCCTTTTTCGGTCTCGTTGGACTACTGTATGAAAAAGGAACTGAGAGAGTTCTCTTTTAAGTGTTTTTCCAAACTCTATAATCCAAAAAAACCTTCGAGTTTTCTGTCTTTGGACTCGTTAAAGCACACATCGACAGACCCATATGGGAACGAACCCTTACTTCTTCCAGTTCGTTAAACAAAGGAAGAGGAACTTACCGAAGGTGAGTTATATCGATCATGTGTTATCCTCCTTGAGCTCATCAAATCAAAAAGAGGTACTCATCTATCTAGATGGGGGAAAAAATTGAAAGGAGCAAGCCAAGCAGTCTCTTGAGAACATCATCTAGCACTTCTTAGAGTCGCCCTTGAACACGGCACTTTGTCACTTTGCATACATCATAATCCGCTGAACCTCTGCACTGAGCCAATCCTTTGAGTTTGATTTCACTCCTTTGAGTCATCCGACACAAGTCACGGTACCCACTGCATAGTTTTGGTCCATGTCATGTTTCGCTGTTGTGCCTCAGTGTTCAAGGGAAGTATCTTCCTCAAGAGTCAACCATCCCAAATATCTTGTCTCACAACCCGTGTCAGTCCATGTTCTTTTGATCTAAAAATTACATCTCCATGTATGTTTCGTGTCGTTGATGGGGGATACATCAAGGCCCTCCCTCGACGAGTCTATTCCTGTCAACTCCAGCACATTATCCAGGAATCAGACTTAGAAACTAGTTAGTACTTTGGGACCTGCATGCCTCAATGGCAGGCTCCTCACATTCGACAGTAGGTTTACATCATTGACCTCTGATCGAATGATTCCACGGGTGTTCAAATTCAGCTCATCCATTCACATTCGGTGGAATTTACTAAGGTACCTTGGGAATCATTGACATTAATGGTGATCTCCCTCGCACTTGTTAACGGTTTACCTCATTGACCGGTAATCAAGTGGTTTCTGCCATGTTCGACACCAAGACATCTATTCACATGGTTAGATTCGTGCCATATTGGGATTGGTAAGAAGACCCTGGGTTGAGTGATTCACTTTGATATATGTTTCGCCCAGGTTGCGAAGGAGTTCTGGACTAAGAACACATACCTTGTTACATAGATCCACTTTGTATTGGTCGTGGCTATGTCTTGTCATCTCATAGATCCACTGTGTATTCTTAATGGCTACGATCAGTTCATGTCATTAGAGTATATATCCACAGTGTATTTTCGGTGGCTATACCCTTTTATCAATACAATTATGGATCCGCAGTGTATACTATGGCGGCCATATCTCAAATCTTGATCCTCCAAGCATAGGTATGCCTGCCTTGGGTTTTGAAACATGTCATGATATTTGTTGTATGTTTGTGTGCAGCTTTCGTCAGGTTCTCCGAGTCTATACCCTTTCTTGAATGTCTACAAAGCATTTCAGTCATCAGTTTGCATCTTCTGACTTCATACTTTGGGGGGCATTCTGTTACACGTCAAAATTGTTCAGATGGATAAGTGTCGCATTGTCCCTATCAATCGTTGTAAGTGTCACATCTTCCCTTCAGCTTTTGCAAGTGTCGCAAGTTGATCGCTAGTGTTGCAAACAATGTTCAGACATGATGCCATGATAATGACACTAAGGAGGCACTTATGACATCTCACATGATTGATTTGAAGGAGGAGAACTGGTTTACTGGGATCAAATGACTCTTGACACCTGAAAGGAGCCCTGAAATAGAGGTTTGGAGAAGGAACGCTCCCCTAATTCAGCTGCAGAAGCGCTGGCGCTCCCCTATAATGTCTTAGGGAGCATTATAACACTGCCCATACCCTTTTAGAGGGGCTCTGCTCATCTTAAAAGCATTGGCGCTTCCCCAAGGCTTGCCAAGGAGCGCTACAATTCTCTAAGACCCCTTCTGAAGGAGCGCTCCCTAATTTAGGTCAGTTGTTAGCCCATTGAGGAGAATAAGGGGAGGAACATTCGAGATTAGGAGGCTGTTGTGCTCGAATTCGTGTTCTCATCAACAGATCCCTGATCTATGGAGAAGGTTCCCAACTGGTTCTAAACATAACTCAAGAGGTTAGGCTCCTCCCAACCTATATAAACAGGCTCTATGATGGTGGAAAGGGGGGAAGATTTGAATATGTGAAACTTATGATCTTGGAGGAAATTCACAGTCAGCCAAAGGAGAGTGATCAGTGAAGATGCTGTTATCCAGGTCGTGGATCTTTTAGGAAAGGGTTAGATGAAGAGGAATTGACGAAGTTGTCGCATTCACATCTACGATTGTAAGTACTGCTGTCGTTATTCTCATCAATATGACACACTTGGCCTGTTTCTTTCTAGTTTGTGTTTGATGTTACATGAACTTATCATTTAATGGTAGATCTATTTTCAAGCTAATATCAATAGAGTAGGAAGTGGTCGTATCTTGTTTTGTCCACAGAACTCAGCGAGGAGCAAAGGATTGGAGCGCAACTCGGAGCGTGCAGGGACAAACCTCGATAACAGGTACTTCTATCATCCTTCCTTCTCATGTGTTAGTTTAGATAGATTTGAAAGAAATTCAGTGTCCACGTTAATCATTTTTATATTTAGGGTTAAGGTCAAGCTCTAAAGGTGATCTACTTGTCTGTAGGCAGATTTTCCTACAACAATCATTACAAGGCTGAAATGGATCCTTGCTTCTTTGGTTATAACCTCTCTTATCAAGGGTTTCATCACCCTTTCCACGAAGTAAATTGTGGTGTTCTCCATGTATACATCGTTGGTCTCAGAGGTTTTCAACATAGAGAAGAGTCAACTCTAGTCTCCTTGTGATTGGCCATAGAGAAAACCCTTAGCTCCTCAAGTATGTGGGTTGTTAGAGAAGACCGTCGTGGCATGCCAGGTTTACTATTGGTTATTGTTGGTATGTATTGTTGACATAAATGATTATAGGCTGGCCCAATTGATTATGTGACAATCGTGTCGGTTTTGGTATCTAGTCACTTCCTGTGTTATTACAATGGATAAACCTTGCATGGTTAATTGGACAAGTCAAATACACTTACGCTCTCCTTATGCTTAAATGAATTGATAACCTAGTATTGTTTTAATTGAGTAAGTCACAACATCGCATCATGTCGATGTGTGGGTATGTGTGGGTTTCCTACATCATATTAGGTCGGGTTGTTGATTATGATAACATTACAAGTAATAGGATCAACATTGAAGTTGGTTTATGAACGATTGAGGTTGCTACACAGTGACATTCTTTTGCATTGAAGTTATCGGGATGTTAACTCAACACTAGTCACAATTGATTAATGATGTTTCACACGTAATGCATTTGTATGTTACACCATGGGTAAATGATCACTGTAACTATGTTTTGTTTTGGCCAATTGGTTATTGCAACTGAGACAACTAGAGAGTTCCATTCCCTGTATAAGTATGGTTATTCAATTACGTTGTTGAGGATGAGCCCGAGTTTTACACAACATGGTTTTGATTGCAGTTTGATTAATTTGAGCAATACTATATTAGATTGATAGCTCGACACGATGGGTTGAATTAATGGTACTGTGACTATGTGTTTATAATTTTCAAATGGGAATATTGCATCGTGGTGTTTGAGGTATGGCTTCCCACTATGTATGCTATGGATATTTTTGGGTTGCGCACTCCAAGATAGCGATAGATTTTTAAACATGGCTTTGTTGTGATTCGATTATTTGTATTATGAAGTCACGTATGTTGTTACTACCTCATTGTGTTGGATGGATATCCCATAATTTTAAATGATTAGAGTCCAACAAAAATTGGACCTGTATAGTCACATAAATGAAATTGTTTTTTGTCGAATGGTTGTATTTTTCCAACATAGTGTGAGTTGAAATGGTGATTGGTTATCTGGGTGTTTAAATGACAAGCCAGGATCTTTGCAAGATGAATATGGATCATTGGTTGAATTTAAATTGGGTATGTCAAATGAATGTCATGCATTCTAAAACGGTGACAGGCACAAGTGTTGTGACACTATGACCACATTCTAGTTTAATTATTAAACAAATGTAAAGACAAGATCAAGAATGACTTTTATGCCTGCATTTTATGAGCAAAGTGACAATAATCTACTGTGTATTTATTTGGAAATTTCTTATGGATAAATGGAAGAAAACAAAGCTCCCCTACAGATTGTTATGGAACGCATACTGTTTTTATCATTGACACTATGTAAATATTTGGTTATGAAAAATGAACTACTTAATACACATTAGTTGTTATTGGATCACAATGGTCATTTGGTTGGTGTATTTCCTTTTTCAGAATGGTTATATGGATTACTTTATTAATTTTATGAACAATACCAGCTCTCATTCCCCACCATTATTTCTCTTTTCGCTAATTACAACTCCATCGCCTTCCCACATTCATTTTTCACTCCCTGTTCTAAAATTGATTACAATCAAGAAAAAATTTGTGCTGAAGCAGTTGGTAGTAGCAATGTCTTGGTTGAATTACAGTGATGTTTTCTTTGGTTTGCATTTGATTGTTGTTTTCTTTGAGTAGTAACCATATTTTTTCACCCTCATCATATCATGTTTCAGTCAATACAAACCCCTCACATATCCCATGACCCTTTATTCATCCCCTGCTCATTGATAAACAATTAAACAATTTGTATGGATTGGATTGCATGAGTCTGATACATTGTTGAGCCAAATCTATTTCATATTTTTAAGATTTTTCATGTATGGTTATTTAAAAGACTATATTCTAGTCAATCATGCGTGCATGAATGAGTTTTTTCAGATGAGGTAGCCATGGCCGAGGAAACCGAGGGAGAGGTAATTGGAACAGAGGCCCAAGAAGTCCAAGGTTCTCCATACATTTTGATGCTGACTCACAAGAGCTTGGCCAGTTGTTTCAGGCTGAATTTTTCAATTGGATTGGGCAAGGAGTGGTCCAACGTAGGCCTGAAAGCCTCCTTTCCAAGTTCCAAAATCCCCTGGTATCCCTGTTCCTCCTCATGTCTCATTGCAACCCGAGGTTCCTAAAAATGATGGATGGCAAGAGATTGTCCACCCAACAGTATCCCAACATTGTGGTTGGCCTAATTTATCCCTACCTACTCCACCTATTAACCCCATTGTCCAAGCTGCCCCCCACTCACCAGTGTAGTCCTCCCATGCTAGAAAAAGGGTGAAAATCGAGGCCCACCATGCCCTTGAGAAAGGAAAATCCATTGCTACCCCTTCCTCACCCTCTAATGGCTCTAACAAATCTGTGTCTTCCCGGATGCATTTGAGGGATGCCTGTTCCCATGTGATTAGTGATATTAGTCCTAAAGGCTCAACACAGCCAAAGGAAAATTCAGGAAAATCGAAAGGTCACAGCAACAGTTAAGGAAAGATTGCATACCAGAGTGGGAAATATGGCTTTTGAGTTTTATTTTATCTATTGTTGATGACAGTTGACTTCCGAAGTTTTTGGAAAACACATTTTATTTTGGGATATAAGAATAATATTTTGTTTTTGAAAATAATTTCAAATATCATGAGCTAAATTTTCAAATCTTGATATGATGATGGGAAGTCATAAGGAGGTGTGTTTTTCTTAACTAACTAGTTATGTTATGATTGTTAAGAGCTAAAGGGAGTCACAAGGGGTCCCACCTACTAGTTGTTATTTATTATAACCCTTATTATGATTACTACTTTTCCCCCTAACTAAAAGTTAGTTAAGTCTTTTAATTAACTTAACTAATGAATTGGTTCAACTACTTCAACCAACTCTAATTTGTTTAAAGGAAAAAGGAAAGGGAGGAACAGTAGAGGATAGAAGCATAAGAATACTAAGGTTTTCTCTTTGAGTCTATGTTGAGATAGTTCATTTTTCATTCATTCATTTATTCATCACAAGCTTAATTCTCTTTTATGAAGCAGGGTCTTATTGTAGACAACAATATTAAGGGATGAATTACATCATTCAGAAACTTTTTTTTTAGAGGTGTTGATCTATCTTTGATAGTCTGTGTAGACTTGTCTGTTTGTGAATTAGTTTTCATGACTGACAAAGGATATTGTGCAGAGTCAAGTGGACAACAATCTATGGAAAGTTGATCCAACTTTTAGAGTTCAGTTTTGGTTTTCTGTTAGAGGTCCTTTTGTATGTTCTATCGGGGATGTCTAAGTTTGACTTTGGTCCAAAATTTCTGTATGAGATTTTGTAAAGAAAATGACTCTTTGCTGAATTGGAATTAAATAAAGGATTTTTTTATGTCTCATCTGTCTTGATTATCATCTTGGTGTCTTTACTTCTGTCTTTACATTTATTTCAGAAATTGTTATATTCAGAAAATTACATAAAAAGTAAATTTTCAGCAAGCTTTTTATTGATAAAAGACTAGCCTAAGCACTGGTAATTAATACTTATGAGTTAGGATGTTATTTTTGTTGGCTATAAACATAGGGTGATATTCCCGTCTATTTTTATGTAGCCAAGAAAAATCTGAAAATGATTGAGTAAGATCATTTCATATCTTTTCCTCAACATTTATTTGGCGACCATATTAGGGAGATCTTTGATATCTCTCTGGTTAATTTTTATACTCGAATTTCATCAATACATCTTTCTTTTTCTGATATTGATTGTTTGACTGTTTTATTTCTTAAAGGTCGTTCTTGTTGCTAGGCAGCCCAATATTGAGCCCAGTCTTCAAGATCAAACCAACATTGATTTGAATCTATTTAATACCATCTTAGACATTGCCAATACCCGTGCTAAGATTAACCATTCTTGGGCAGAAATTGAACGAGATATTAGTTCTCAAGAACAATTGGAATCTAGATGTAGACAACCTAGAAATCAACAGTAACCCTTTTGTTTCTACAAGTTTTGGCCTTTCTTTCATGTCCTTAGACCCTTGTGCTTCTAGAAGAAGAAGAGGCTTGTTACCTGAAATCAATCCTATTGCTGGATTAGGAAAAAGAAATGTTTTGTTGTCTTCCCAACAAAGTTATCTAAGGAGGACTTTATCTGATTCATCTAGTTCGTCTTTCTTTCCCTCATCTTTCATCCACAAGATGACATCTAGTGGTGGTTTCGGTGGCACGGAAAGTGCTCTATCTTCTCAATATTCATCATCATTAGTGTTTGTTAGCTTATATAGCCACCATATCCCTATCAAATCTACCACCAATCCCACCAAAGTAATTAAAAACTATGGGATTTTTCAGTTCGAAGAAGACGCCACAACCACACCGTGCCATGTGTCCTAAGAGCATATTCCTAGGTTTTCAAAAAATAATGTTGTCACTACAAACGAACACCTGGTGGCATTTTCCAAATGCTTGTCATAACACAGGGGATAATGAAAATGATACTTGCATGTGATTATTCGTCAATTCCTTGGAAGGAAAGGTTGCGGTCGATTTCTTTGACCTTCCTCCTGAGATTAGGTCTACTTGGGTAGAGTTAATCTATTGGTTTCGATCCACTTATGGGAAATATAAAAGCCAAACCAAGAATTTAAGGAATACAATAACTTCACCTGTAAGGATGGTGAGACCATCAAGTATTTCAACTTGTGTTTCACTAAGTTATACAATCAAATCCTCGAATTCATCCGCCCTCAGAGGAAAGATGCTTTCATGCATTACTACAATGCATTTCCTTCCCCCTACCATCATAGTCTTGAGGAGAAATACATTGATAATCTCGGTGCCACTCTGCATACATGCTCAGAGCATGAAGAACAACCTGAAAGAACTGGTCTTCCCTAGGGAGAATCGGTTAGACAAAAAGACATGTCTGCCCTCTTACAGCTAGTATACAATATGAATAATCATATGATAGCGTTCAAGTGAAAGGGAACTGTCTCCCCTGTCACCCCTGGAGCTTCATCCTCTTCTGCACCACCTTTTAGAAAACCGGTTGAAAATAATTTTCATCCTAAATCTATCCTGCCTCGAAGTTGGTGCAACGTTTGTGAGGAACACCATGAGGAAACTACATGTGAGGTAAAGAAGAGTGCCATAGATAATATCTTTGGTAAAATACCATAAGCTACTATCGTTGTTCTAGATTTTTCATATCCAAAATATGTCATGGTCATCAATACTAGGAACAAAGCATATGCTCCCAAGGGAAAATTTGATTCTCCCCGCAGTTCCTCTAGCCAGAGATCATCCTCAACCGCTGCTACTCTCCAAGTTCCTGAGAGTCAAGGAATCACTCCCCCTCTCTCCTCTTCCAAATATAATATCTTGAATCAATTGGCCAATATCAAAGAAGATGCAATCCTTCTAGACATGGTTGTCATCCCTAAACAACAGATGCATCTGAAATAATTCATGGAAGGAAAATCTTCCATTGTAGCCAATCTCTCCGAAGAGGTAAACGAAGAGGATTCTTATGTAATTAAAGTAGGCATACAAACTTTAGATACCCTGTAAAAAATGCCCCTTTTTATATTTTTGTAAAGATTATGGATAGTATTTCCCATTACTGCCTCATTGATGGTGGTTCAAACCCAAGTGTGATGTCAAAGATTATTATGGAAGAGCTAGGCTTGTCTTGTACAAATGAAAATGCCAGAAGCATGCTCTCATATAATAGTCTACAACAAAAAACCATAGGCGAGATTAAGGACGTGACCTTGGCTTTATGCGCTCATCTTGAAATAAGGACAACCCTCAACATTCAGGTAATTGATATGCCTGTAAGAAATTACTCAATTATCTTGGGAAGAGATTGGAAAGCCTTAAAAGGTGGATACCTCTCACTCGACGGGACACATTTATCCATTCCTCAGAATGGTAAGAACATTATATTCCTTAGAGGGGGAAGAATTTCACCCGACATAGAGAGTGTTACGCAATCTAGCGTAAACTATATCAAAGAGGACCTGGGAGTGTATTACATATTTACCGAAGAATATAATATTCCTTTAGAAAGAATCGATTTAGATTATGATATGTGGCATATGCACTTTGATGGTTCATGCTCTAATCAAGGTAATGGGGCTGGCATTATCTTGCTTCCCCCTGTAAGAAAAATTCATAATTTGTCTTACAGGTTAGAGTTTGCTTATACAAACAATTTCATTAAGTTCAAAGCTTTATTATTAGGCATTGAAAATTCCCTTAATCTTGGTTGTGGTCACCTTTCAGTTTTTGGATATTTTGAGCTTCTAGTGAACTTGATACATAAATTGTATTTCTGTTCTAAGACTTTTGCGATTATTGTTTTGTTCAGAGAGAGCTTTCGGATCCATCGCATAGGTTTTATGTTCTTCGACGTTTCGGACCAAACTAGTGTGGTCCATCATCAGGAACGCGCTTTTTTGAAAATGAAGGAAATGAGACTATAACACATCTATAAATAATCA
>JASDQU010104822.1:0-19333 GCA_032191745.1 Picea mariana | reverse complement strand
ATAGTCTCATTTCCTTCATTTTCAAAAAAGCGCGTTCCTGATGATGGACCACACTAGTTTGGTCCGAAACGTCGAAGAACATAAAACCTATGCGATGGATCCGAAAGCTCTCTCTGAACATAAATTGTACTCTTCTAGAAACAAGTTGATGGAACGATACTCCCAAACTATTTGGGCGCTTATCTCAAACCTTCTATCTTTCAACATCACTCATGTTAAGAGGGAGTTGAATTCAATGGTTGGTCGGTTAGCTATCTTTGCAGCTTCTCCTAATCAACAACTTTTTCCTCATAGGCCTGATTATTCTTTTGAATCTTTATATCGTCCATATATCCCTGACAATGTAGAATATTGGAAGGCTCTCCCTAACAATAAGATAATTTTTACTTTTATTCAGGATGAACCTCTTAAGCCCGAGGATATTATATCTATAGAGAACAATAAGATTCCTGAGGGTTTGACTCCTCTTAAGAGTTAATTTTTGTCGAGTGATGTAGGCAATAAAGAAGAATAGAAAGAAGAGGAGTTATGAATGAAGGTGGGAGAAACCATCTTGTTGAACATTGGGGCACTCAAATCTTCAATGAACAATAACATAAGTACCCCATGTTCTGATAAAGAAGTAATGAATTTTTCCAAGCTACTTGGTTGATTTCAACAAGTTTCTTCTTGGCCTTATGAGGATATTCATGGTTTTGATCTGGGTCTTATTTAAAATACTATGAAACTAGCTAGGCAGAAACAATGACTTGTTATCTCTTCACTTAATGCAACTGTTCAAAGGGAGTTTGGAATTTTCTTAAAGGCTGGGATCATTTTCCCAGCCCACTTTGAGTGGGTTCAAAATTGGGTACCTTCTTTGAAGACCACTGATCATATTAGAACCTACATTCATTTTCACACTTTCTGTTAGGATATTATGAGAAATTTGTTTCCTCCCCTCAATATGAAATTAATTCTACAGTAGGTCGTAGAGTCACAGTTAAGGCCCTTACTTGACAATTTTCTGGGTTACAATAAAATCAAGGTAAAAGGGGAAAATGTTCACAAAACCACTTCTATCACTAATTACAGCACCATTACAAATTTATTTTTTTTGGCTTACTCCATACAAGTACCACCTTTAAAAGGCCTATGCACACGACTCTCTATGAATTGGTCAGTCTCTATATCTATCTTGATGATTTAATTATGTCCGTCAAGGGACTGATAATTACGTTAGAATTCCAAGTGTTGGGTCCTTTCCAAATTGCTTTTGTCTTGGACACTAACTCTTACATTTTAAAGGATTTACAGAAGCAATTGTTTTCCTATAGCACTAACTGCCCCCTCTTGAAATATTGCGAGGGATCAACATGAAAAGTTCTAACGCTGTCTGGATTTTCTGTATACTAGTAGCCTAGCTCTGCTTTCATTTTTTTGTGCTTCTTTTTCTTCTTTACAGTAGTTTGACTTCGGATTCTGAGTTGAAACTTTTCTTGTTGTTTTCTTAATTTTTATCTTTTATTGTTGTTGTTTTAATTTCTTCATTTTTTACTTCTTTCATTATTTTGTTTCCTATCATCTTTTAGTTAATTTGGTCAAGATAGGATGTTCGATCAATTCTGCCACATTGAAACTCATGTAAAGCATTGTTAGTCAATAACAATCAAGCTTGCACAGCTGTTATGATGTCTCCTTTGAAGGACCCTT
Source organism: Picea mariana (assembly GCA_032191745.1). Taxonomy (NCBI): domain Eukaryota; kingdom Viridiplantae; phylum Streptophyta; class Pinopsida; order Pinales; family Pinaceae; genus Picea; species Picea mariana. The sequence continues at coordinate 17,641 of JASDQU010104822.1, read as the reverse complement.
GAAATTGTTATATATTTCCACTGATGTCTTGTAAAGTATTGGTTATCTCCTGCTTCTTGTTGCCATTTCTTCATCCATTGAGATTTTAAGAGCAAGTCTAAAAAAAAATTCTCCTTAATGTTAAGAGCAGATTTCGATCAAATGATTATGCATACAGTGGTAAAAACCTCTCATAATTAACACTTTTCATGAATTATTTCTAGATTCCAGGTCATCTTTCCATTAAATCTGCTCAGTTCCCTCTGTTGCATAATTTTCCTGGTTATATCTTCATGGCATGTTATTCTTGCTCTGCGAAAACATAAGTTTTGAGTTCTAAATCTGTTGAAAAAAAAATTCCCTATGGAGTCGCCCATTTGTTGATGATTAAAAATCGCAACGAAGGTTTGCCCGCAAAGTGTTTCTAAAGCCGATTATTATAAAATATAAATAATACTAGTAGGTGGGACCCCCTTGTAGATTGGAGATCAGGTATGGTGCTTATTTGATGTTGTGCTACTATTCGAACTGCTTACATGGTGATATAATATTGGTTTATTGGCGATTGAGAAGGCATGTTCTGTGCTTTTCGGCTGCTCTAGGCTCAATTTTTATTTTACAATGCCTATGTTATCCTCGTTATCACTGCTATCTTTATTGGGATCTATTACTAGGAACCTACACAATAAACATGTTAGAAATAACATACACAAGCAATTGGAAAGAAATGAAAGAAATACAACAAATGAAAAGGGAAGAATTTAAACTATTCTATATGCTACTCTACATGCATTGATTTTTAATGGTCATTATTTAAACCTAGCAATAAGCTAATGGTTAGCGATTTGTTGAGTTATATGGAACATGGTTGATTTATGGCATAAGTTAGAAATGTGATATGGTCACGTTATTGGTGATGGTTTTGATACATGGTTTACTTAATTGAATTATATAGTTGATATGTATTATGTTCAAGTTGGCAATGGAAGGTATGATGTGGGTGGCACATTTGACAAGTATTAGATGCCAATTCCAATGCATGGTTTAAATGAATGGTTAATGGATTAATGGCTCGCGTGTACTAATGAATTAATTTACTATGGGTGGAGGCAACGTTCATTTACTGCACATCACCCTTACTCCTTCCGCTAGCCACCATCCTAGTTGGGCTATTTTTCAACCTTGTTGTTGTGGTTATGCTATGATTCTCAAGCATTAAGGAACTGCTCGGCCAACTCATGTTTAAAGTGCTTGGATTACAGGTATGTCTTTTTTTGGCCATCCATGAGTCTGCTTTGTTTATGAAAGGGATATTGGCTTGAATGTATGGGTTGTTCTTTCCTTGAGTATTGCGACTTTGTAAAATTCTGGTTTTTAGAATGAAGTGTTGATGGTTTTCTCTACAATGATGTTAAAGTCACAGTGTTATTTGTTATCCTAGGCGTTAGTAGCCATAAAGGCTCTCTGTCATCCTTGTTGGTTTAGTTGGAGGGTTTATCTTGGTCATGAGTGGCTGGTTGTCTTCATGCATTGGTATCACCCAGTCTTTGGCTTTATGGGGTTTAATCATTGGAAGCACCTTCTATCACTATGCATTGTTCGCTTGGGCATTGGGTTTTTTTTGCTACTATGGTCACGCAGTGGGTTATGTTGCTTATTCTTAGCTCTGTTATCACCTCAGAATTGTAGTTGGTTGACTGGAGAGCGATGAGGGTTATAACCTGCATGTGCTAAGTATTGTTACAAGGCTGAAATAGAGCCTTTGTCCTCTGGTTATAACCTCTCCTGTCATGGGTTTCATCACCCTGTACACGAAGTAAATTGTGGTGTTCTCTGTGTATACACAGTTGGTCTCATAGGTTTTCACCATAGAGAAGAGTCAGCTCTAATATCATTGTGATTGGCCGTAGAGAAATCCCTTAACTCCTCAAGTCTGAGGGTTTTTGGAGAAGACCGTCGTGGCCTATCGCGTTTACTATTGGTTATTGTTGATTGGTATGTATTGTTGACATAAATGATTATAGGCTCACCTAGTTGATTATGTGACAATCATGTCAGTTTTGGCATCTAGTCATTGCCTGTGTTATTACAATGGATAACCCTGCATGGTTAATTGGACAAATCAAATGCACAATCGCTCTCCTTGTGCTTAATTGAATTGATAACCCAGTATTGTTTTAATTGAGTAAGTCACAATGTCACTTCATGTTGATGCTTGGGTATGTGTGGGTTTCCCACATCATATTAGGTTGGGTTGTTGATTATCATAATAGTCCAAGTAATAGGCTCAACATTGAAGTTGGTTGATGAAGGATTGAGGTTGCTACATAGTCATAGTCTTTTGCATTGAACTTATCAGGATGTTAACTCAACACTAGTCACGATTGATTAATGATGTTTCACATGTAATACATTTGTATGTTACACCATGAGTAAATGATCAATGTAACTATGTTTTGTTTTGGCTAAGTGGTTATTGCAACCGAGATGATTGTGACAGCTCCATTCCCTGTATAAGTATGGTTATTCAATTGTGGTGTTGAGGATGAGCCTGAGTTTTACACAACATGGTTTTGATTGCAATTTGATTAATTTGATCAATGTTGTATTAGATTCATAGCTTGGAACGATGGGTTGAATTAATGATACTTTGTCTATGTGTTTAGAATTGTCAAATGGGAATGTTTCATCATGGTGTTTGAGGTATGGATTCCCACTGTGTATGCTATGGATATTTTTGGGTTGCACACTTGGAGATAGCCAGAAAGTTTTAAACATGGCTTTGTTGCGATTCGATTATTTGTATTATGAAGTTAGGTATGTTGTTGCTACCTCATTGTGTTGGATGGATAGCCAAACATTTTAAATGTTTAGAGTCCAAGAAAAATTGGACTCATGTAGTCACATAAATGAAATTGTGTTTTGTAGAATGGTTGTATTTTTCCAGCATAGTGTGAGTTGAAATGATGATTGATTATCTGGTTGTTTAAATGACAAGCCAGGATCTTTGCAAGATGAATATGGATCATTGGTTAACTATCCATTGGGTATGTTAAATGAATGTCATGCATTCTAAAACAGTGACATGCACGAGTGTTGTGACACTATGACCACATTGCAGTTTAATTATTAAACAAATGTAAAGACAGGATCGAGCATGATTTTTATGCCTGCATTTTATGAGCAAAGTGAAAATAATCTATTGTGTATTTATTTGGAAATTGATTATGGATAAATGGGAGAAAACAGAGATCCCCTACAGATTGTTGTGGAATGCATACTGTTTTGATTGTTGACACTGTGTAAATATTTGGTTATAAACAATGAATTAGTTAATACACAGTAGTTGTTATTGGATCACAATGGTTGTTTGGTTGGTGTATTTCCCTTTTCAGAATGGTTATATGGATTACTTAATTAATTTTATGAACAATACCCGCTCTCATTCCCCACCATTATTTCACTTTTCACTAATTACAACCCCATCGCCTTCCCACATTCATTTTTCACTCCTTGTTCCAAAATTGATTACAGTCAAGAAAAATCTCGTGTTGAAGCAGTTGGCAAGAGAAGTGTCTTGGTTGAATTACAATGATGTTTTCTTTGGTTTGCAGTTGATTGTTGTTGTCTTTGAACAATAACCATATTTTGCCCCCCTCATCATATCAGGTTTCGATCAATACAAACCCCTCACATATCCCAGGACCCTTTATTCACCCCCTGCTCATTGATAAATAGTTAAACAATTTGTATGGATTGGATTGCATGAGTCTGATACATTGTTGAGCCAAATCTATTTCATATTTTTAAGAGTTGTCATGTATGGTTATTTAAAATACTATTTGATAATAAATCATGCATGCAGGAATGATTTTTTTCAGTTGAGGTATCCATGATCATGGAAACTGAGGGAGAGGTAACTGGAACAGAGGCCCAAGAAGGCCAAGGTTCTCCATGAATTTTGATGTTGACTCACAAGAGCTTGGCCAGTTGTTTCAGGCCATATTTTTCAATTGGATTGGGATAGGAGTGGTCCAACCTAGGCCTAAAAGGCCTCCTTTCCAAGTTCCACAAGCCCCTAGTATCCTATGCCTCCTAACATCTCATTGCAACCCGAGGTTCCTGAAAATGATGGATGGTAAGAAATTGTCCACCCAATAGTCTCCCAACATCGTGGTTGGCCTAATTTATCCCTAACTGCTCCTCCGCCTATTAACCCCATTGTCCAAGCTGTCGCCCACTCACCAATGCAGTCCCCTCATGCTAGAAAAAGGTTGAAAACTGAGGCCCACCATGCCCTTGACAAAGGAAAAGACACCTTTGGCCCTTCCTCCCCCTCCAATGGCTCTAACAAATCCATGTCTTCCTGGATGCATTTGAGGGATGATTGTTCCCACGTGATCAACGAGATTGGGCCTAAAGGCTCAACACAGCCAAAGGCAAATTCAATAAAATTGAAAGGTCACAACAACAATCAAGGAAACATTGCATCCCAGAGTGGGAAATATGGATTTTGAGTTTGATTTTATCTATTGCTGATGGCAGTTGACTTCAGAAGTTTTTGGAAAGCACATTTTATTTTGGGATATATGAGTAATATTTTGTTTTTGAAAATAATTTCAAATATCATGAGATCAATTGTCAAATGTTGATATGATGATGGGAAGTCATAAGGAGGTGTGTTTTTCTTAGCTAACTAGTTATGTTATGCTTGTTAAGAGCTAAAGGAAGTCACAAGGGCTCCCACCTACTAGTTATTATTTATTATAACGCTTATTATGATTAGTAATTTTCCCCCTAACTAAAAGTTGGTTAAGTCTTTTAATTAACTTAACTAATGAGTTGGTTCAAGTAATTCAACCAACTCTAATTTGTTTCAAGTAAAAAGGAAAGGGAGGAACAATAAAGGATAGAAGCAAAAGCATACTAAGGTTTTCTCTTTGAGTTAATGTGGAGATAGTTCAGTTTTAATTCATTCATTTATTTATCACAAGCCTAATTCTCTTTTATGATAGTAAGGTATTATTGTAGACAACAATATCCAGGGATGAATTACAGCATTCAGACACTTGTTTTTCAGAGGTGTTGATCTATCTTTGATAATCTGTGTAGACTTATCTGTTTGTGAATTAGTTTTCATGACTGAAAAAGGCTATTGTGTAGAGTCGAGTAGGAAACAATTTGTGGCAAGTTGGTCCATCTTTTAGAGTTCAGTTTTGGTTTTCTGTCAGAGGTCCTTTTGTATGTTCCATCGGGGATGTCTAAGTTTGACTTTGGTCCAAAATTTATGTATGCGATTTTGTAAAGAAAATGATTGTTTGGTGAATTGGAATGAAATAGAGGATTTATTTATGTCTCATCTGTCTTGATTATCATTTTGGTGTCTTTACTTCTGTCTTTACATTTATTTCAGCGACTTTTATATTCGGAAAATTAGATAAAAAGTAAATTGTTAGCAAGCTTTTTATTGATAAAAGACTAGCCTAAGCACTGGTAATTAATACTTGTGAGTTAGGATGTTTTTTTTTGTTGTCTATAAACATAGGGTGATATTCCCGTCTATTTTTCATTAGTCAACCAGAATCTGAAAATGATTGAGTAAGATCATTTCATATATTTTCCTTAACACCTACCATATTAAAAAAATTTATCCAGACCCAAACATCCATTTCCACCTTGACCCATATCCTATTGTAACATAGGAAATTCATAGCATTATCCTTCCAGGAGGGACCTTCACGTGATGTTGGGGGAGGGTTCACACATTCAGGTCCTATGAATCAGTCATTCATAGGACCTGAATGTGTGAACCCATGTCGTCATGATTTGGAAATTATTGACGGCATGGATGCAGAAATGAGTTTCTTGGGAAATGCAGTGATGAATAAAATTATGGGTGCTTCCACTTTTAACCAGAATGATGACCTTCCGATGCTTGATGTAACCGATTAGCTTGAGGGTTTGGGGAGCAGAGAAGCCAATGAGAGCATTGAGGGAAATGATCGGTTCTACTTCAGGAGGGTCTGAGGGAGGGGTTATGTTGGGGGTTTCAGGTGACTCAGACACAAGGGAAGTTTCAATATCCTCTTCCGAAATATCCTCGGAGATGGCCATAAACAACTTTTGTTCCTTACACTTGTGGCCCAGGAAATATTTGTCATCACAATTATAACAAAGGCCTTTGAGTTGGCGTTCAGCCATTTTAGCCCTGTTCAATTTTTGGATCTTTAGTGGAATGGAGGGAGCAATGGGATTTATTGGTTTAGGGAAAGGGATAAAGGAGGGTTTCCGGTTTTGAGAAGATACAACCTGTTGTTCTTATTTATATCTTTTAGTAGACTCCACTCAACTCTGATTCCGAGCCATGAGGACATGGGCCCGAATCTCATCCTTGAGGCCACTGATAAAACATTCTCGGAAAAAGGCATCAGACATGCCCTCTGTCTGAAAATCCAAATGCTCAAAGGCAGATATAAAGTCTTCCACTGTTCCTGATTGTTTCAACTTTGTCAAACATAACAAATGGTTGGTGTCAATGTCAAAGCATTCATAAAGCTCTTCCAAAAAGTGTGTCCAAGCAATATACCCTTGAAGAGAAGTTTTTCTCCATTGCCACCATTACCAATGTTCTTGATCTAGATGGAGAACATGATACTAGAGTTTGGCCAAGTCATCTGTAATGCTGTATAAAGTGAAATAATGGTCCATTTGGGTTACCCAACCAGTAGGGTCTGAGCCATCAAATTTGGTCACATCTACGCGTGGAAGGTGTAGGTCACGTTGAAAGTGATGGTTTTAAAAGTTATGGGAATGAGAGAAATGGTCACCTTCAGTATGTGTAGGTGAGGAAGAGGAAGGGTTATCTATAGGGATATGCAGTTTGGTGCAGAGTGCGAAAAAGACAGATTCAAGCTGGGTGGTGAGGTCTTGTTTGATTTCCTCCATTGAGGACTGCATGGTTGTATTAATGGCAGCAACATTGGCACTGTGTTGTTTCACTTATTGTTGGGTCTTAATGAGAACAAATTGAAAGGTGTTGAAGCGAGCTTCCAAGTCTTGGCTATGGGTATGGGCCACGAGGATGGGGGAACTGAAAAGGGGTGGGCGGGGTAAAATGTTTTGCCAAAAAATGATATGGATGAATGTGATAAGGGTGAATAGATGAATCCAATGGAATAGGTCTCAAATAATAGGTTTTAAGAATACTGCAAAGAGAAAATGCCCAAATTCTTAACCAAAAATAAATGTTTATTTACTTGGCAACTCGAACATAGTTGCATGATAATAGATCTTCTATGTTTTAATTTGTTTATGTTTCTGTCACCAAGGGTTAGGTATTCGCGAGTTCTACAAACGAGGGTTTTCCATGTTCTATAGCTCTATGATATACATACGGGGTCGAACAGTAGTACTTGGCCCAATATCTTAGGGCACTAACTAAGGAGGATAGATCATACCCTTAGCCGTACTACCTGACTACCCAGGTACTAGGGAGTATCTTTCCGAGTGCTATTCTCGGTGACACTATAGCAGTCAGGCGACCGATCGATTTATCTAAAGAGGGCTTCAGGAAATCTAGGCCAATCTGTACACAGGTGTTTTCTGATGCACTACCTTTCGAAGGGGTACCAACAGGGGTTACAAGGGTGGGTAACAAATGTGCGCTTAAGTACCACTTGTATTTCCTATGTGTATGAATCCCTCAACTGTAGGTTTATGCGTGTAATGATAGATCTCTGTGGGTTAAAGATGCTGGAATACGTCTCTACCTTGAAAAAAAATTTAACCCACACTTTTTGCCGAGGAAAGTGCTTTGATACCACTTGTAATATACCAGATATAAAAAGTATGCAGAATAGAAATAAAATGCTAGAAATGGCAGAATAACAACAATATAACTAGAACATTCACCACAATAACATTGAAATGATATAATAATAACAACAAAAATAACACTTTGAATCCGAAATCAATGTTCATAGGCCTCTTCGAGGGGGAAACCTCCAGTTGAGCAGATCTCTATTACAATAATATCCAAGCTAGGGTTCTCATACCCTCGACTCCTATTTATACTAAATATGTCTATCAAAAAAAACATCTAGAGGAAGATCCTTCTAGAAGTAGAAGCTTCTATTAGGTCTTCTTACATCCAACTTATTCTATTTTATTGCAAGGCCTTATTAATATTTACCTTTATTACATCTGAATATATTGTTCTACCTATGTGTAGGTTAGTACCCTAACAAAAAACCCTGCTATCACTGTTGGCCCACACATTGAAGATGGTTTTGATTCTTCTCCACCTTTTTACATATCCTTGAATGTTCATGAAAAAGTCTTACATAATTTTTTAATGGACTCATATGCCTCTCATAATGTCATACCTAAGGTTGTTATGGAAGAGTTGGGGCTAGAAATCATCAAGTATTACCAAGATATTTACTCTTTTGATTCAAAAAAGGTTAATTGATTGGTATTAATTAAATATCTGGTTTTTTCTTTGTCTCAGTTGCCCATGAATAGTGTAGTTATGGATATTGTTGTAGCTGACATACCCCCCAAGTTTGGTATGCTTCTCTCCAGGAAATGGGAAAAGAAAGTATGAGGATCCTTGTAGATGGATCTTACATATGCAACCATCCCTTTCTTTGGAGGAAAACAAAGGAGGTTATACAGAGAAGCTATATTGGAATATATTGTTAGTGATCATTAGAATCCAGGTAATCATCCAATTTATGTTGTTGAGGATGAAACTGATTCATCCATTTTTCATATAAATGATGATGTTCCAAAAATATCAATCAACAAATGCAGAAATCAGCCACTGGAAGACCAAGTAAATGAAGTCTAGAATATGTATTTTGTTGGCTCATCTTCAAAGGACAGTTCTAGTGCAAGTATAGTCCTCATTTCCCCTTCAAAGGAGGTGGTTACACTCTCATATAAACAAGAATTTGAAACAACTAACAACATAGCAGAATATGAGGCATTGGTACTAGGGTTGAGAGCTGCTAATGACATGGCCATTGATAAATTGGAAGTCTTTGGTGATTCTGAGCAAGTTCTCAATCAATTCAAAGACATTTACCAAGAAAAAAAAAAGGATGAAACAATACAAAAATGAGGTATGGGACTTAGTTGACAACTTCTTTCTAGCATTCAATATTTCCTTATCCATAAAGATTCTAATCAAAGGGAATATTCTTTATCTCTGAATGTCAAAACCTTTAGGCCTCCTATTGGTCCAAATGTCAAATATGAAGTGGAGGTTAGGCACAGAAAAAACATACCATAAAATGTTAAGCATTGGGAGGTTTTTAGTGATGAATTGGAGCTCAATTGATTCCTGCAAACCATTGAAGAATTCTTAAACATCTCCATTGATCAAGAGAAATAGGAAAATGAAGAAAAAAATTAGCAGGCACATCCTTTTCTGAACAAGGTGGTTGGCCACAACATTGTATATCTCAAGACAAATCATATCCCAAGAGGCTTAATACCACTGGAGAGGATGCTTGACAGCAATGATGTCTCTAGGAAAGATTTCATGAAAAATAAGGAACAAGAGGTCATGGAATACAACATTGGGACAACTAAAAATCCAAAAATAGTCAAAATATCCATAGCACTCTCAGATGAGAAAATAAATAGGTTGCTCATCCTTATGAAAAACATTTCTGATATTTTTTCATGGTCTTATGTGGACTTGAATACCTTTGATATTGATCCCATTCAACAGAAGATTCATCTGAAGGTGGGATCAAAGCTGTTTAGGTAGAAAATTAAACAATTTAATCCTATGTTAATGTCTATTATTGAAAAATAATTGAAACATGTGCTTGATGCCAAAATCATTGTTCCGTTAAGATATTCAAATTGGGTGTCCAACTTGGTGCGTGTTAGGAAAAAGAGTGGAGAAATACGCTTGTGTGTGGACTTCAAGAACCTGAAAAGGTGTTCACTGAAAGAAAAATATCCTTTTCCCAAGATGGACCATATCTTGCAAAGCGTAGTAGGTGCCCGCATAATTTCCATGTTGGATGGATATTTTGGATAAAACCAAATAGAAGTGCTTGAGGAAGACAAGGAAAAAACATCCTTCACCACTCCATGGGGTACATTCATGTATAAAAAATCCCCTTTGGCCCGATGAATGTAGGGGCCACTTTCCAGAGGGTCATGGACATTGAATTTGTGGGTGAAAAGGACAAGTTCATGGTTATATACATTGATGACATCACCGTCTTCTCAAAATCTGATGATGAACATCTACAACACCTAAAGCACATTTTCCAAAAATGCAGGAGGTATGTAATCTCTTTGAATCACAAAAATTCCCATTTTTCTATGTTAGAAGGAAATATCCTAGGCCAGATTATATCAATAGGGGCGATAAATATGGATCTGGCAAGAGTAGATGCCATTCAACAATTTGGCATCCCTAGGAATAAGAAGGCCATCCAGTCTTTCATAGGAAAAATAGTTTTTTTGAGGAACTTTGTGGCAAATTTTGCTAAGATCATAAGACGTATTACTAACATGTTGAACAAGGAAGATGACATCAAATTGTCAAAGGAATCCATATCATTCTTCAAAATCATTAAGTAGGCTTTGGTTGAAGCCCTTGTTCTGGTTAGTCTAGACTATTCTAAGAAATTCCTGATTTTATCATTTTCCTCTGAGGAGACTATTGTTGTTGTATAGCTTCAAAAGAATGAAGAAGGGAATGAAAAACGCATTGCCTTTTTCAAAAAATCACTTAGGGATGATGAATTTAAATATGACATATTGGAGAAGCAATCCTATGCATTAGTCAAAGCCTTGAAATCCTTCAGGGTGTATGTTCTGCAATACAAAATTATAGCTTATGGTCCTAGCAGCAGTGTGAAGGAGATTCTTTTCCAACAGACTAATGAAGGCAACAGAGGAAAGTGGATAGTCAAAATTTTAGAATATGATCTGAACATAAATCCCATTAAGCTAATTAAGCTATAGGGCCTTGCAAAATTGTTATCTGATTCAAACTACAAAGAATTTGAATTGCACCATACCTTCAATCAATTAGATGCCCTAATGATGAAGGTTGTAAAGGACAACATGAAGGTACTTGATCAATACTCTCTTTCACCTTGGTACATAGATGTTTTTTATTTCTTGCAACACCTAGAATGTCCACCAGAATTGGAGAAATCTAAAACTAGGTCTCTTAAATTGAGAGCTGTAAAATTCTGCATCATAAACCGAAATTTATATTGGAAAGATCCTGCTGGTATTTTGTTGAAATGTCTGGATGAGGAAGAGTCAAAACAATTCATAACAGATATGCATAGAGGGGCTTGTGGAGGACACCACCATTGGAAAGCTACAACCCTCAATATTCTGAGTGTCAGATACTACTATCCCACCATATTTTCTGATGTGTTTTCCATGGTCAGAGCTTGTGAAGAACATCAAAATTTTATTGGAAAACATAAATTGCTCTCACTACCCCTAAATTCCATTACTACTAGTGGTCCATTTCAACAATGGGGCCTAGATTTCATAGGTGATATAAAACCACCCTCTAGTGGACAACACAAGTGGATTCTTACTTCCACTGACTACTTCACAAAGTGGATTGAAGTTGTGCCCACTAGGAATGCTACCGACAAGGTAATCATGAAATTTTTGAGACAAACATCTTCACCAGGTTTGGATTACCCGGTAAGTTAGTAATGGACAATGCCAAAGAATTCAAGTCCAAGGCCATGATTGACTTCTGTGGGAACTACAACATTACCCTAACACATTCTACACCATATTACCCATAGGGAAATGGGTTGGTTGAGTCATCAAACATGACCCTCACCAAGATCATCAAGAAGCTCCTGAATGAAAACAAAAAATCTTGGGAATCCAAGCTTAAGTATACCTCATGGGATGACATGATCAATACCAAGAAGTCATTGGGAACCTCCCCATTCCCGCTGTTTTATGGAGTGGATATTGTTTTTCCAACCCAGCTTGTTCTATCTGTCTTAAAATTTTTACAGGGGGAAGTGGAGGAACCTAATGAAATCCAAAGGAGAAGTTTTCATATTATTGAAGTGCAACAAAGGAGATAATCATCGAATGAGAATACTAAGGCATATCAAAGAAAGGTCAAGGAATCTTTTGACAACAAAACCAAAAGGTGACCTAGTTTTAAGGTGGGATGTTAGGATGGAGGACAAACCCAAGCATGGTAATTTTGATAATATTTGGTTTGTTCCATTCAAATTGGTCAAGTTTCTAGATAATAATACATTTATATTGCAAAATATGGATGATACTAAGATCTTTGGAGGCCCAGTTAATGGGTGCTTCCTAAAGCATTACTTTTCTTGATGGACCAGAGGTGGTCCATTGTGTACAATAGTTGTTTTCATTTCCATTTTAATCTAATAATTTTTTTGAATATATACTAAATAGCCCAACAAAGGCACTGGGGTGTAGCTGAAAATTTGATTTTTTGTTAAAATAGGATAGGTAATAGGGATGGTAAACTGAGAATGAGTGATTCATAGCAAGTGGGAGAAGAATTAATGAACTAAAGCACCTAGTCTGATGTTCTTAGCACCTCACAGGGAAGTGATATCCCTGGTTGGAGCTGATGTTAAACCCTAGGTATGGACCTCTTTTCTCCTTCTCCTCCATCAATCCATCCATCTGTAAACCTAATTCATGATTAGTTTCTTTTAAATGGTATGTTGAACCATTTTGATTTGTTCTCATCTTTCTTTTATTTTTTCATCATTTTCTTTCTCTTTACAAGGTTAATACATGTTTTGGTTTGAATTGAATAACACACATCACCATGATTTTTTCACTAGTGAGTTGATAGCAGGTTAACCTATGCCTTTGATGCTAAAAGACATAGATTGCAAGAATGTGCCTATTCTTGCAAACATCAGAAAACGTGTTGTTTTGTTGGTTTAAATCTTTAGAAAATTTTAAAAATTTAAATCAAGATGTGTTGGCCCCTCATATGAGTGTGCATGTCCTTGAGCACTTGAGTTCATGTGGGTTACCACCAGTTTGACCATCATTGCATAATTCATGCTAAATTCATGCAGGTTTGTGCCTTCAATTCTTATCATCGCAAGATCGTGAGTAATTATTGTTACAGATGGTAAAGTAAATCAAATTAACACATACATTCATCCCATAATTTTCAACATAAGCGGTTTGAATGCAATGGTTTCTCCCCGAGACCATTGGAAACTGAATGGAACAGAGCCATTGGGGCTCAAACTGTTCAAAATCGTTCTAGAAATTAGAGATGTTTTCATCAGGGCATAATGGTTTGATTTCATTTGTGATTTAGAAGGGCACGACACTGGAGTAGCCCTACTCTTTGCACAAAACTTCGATGGGTTTCATATACAGCTCGAGGACACCACAATTCATATAAAAAAAAAATATTGGGGTGGCCTACACTCTCTCGATTAGTGGGGAGAGATGGTTCAAAAAGGGAAAATTGCCAATAGATCTTTGCAACAAATTCATGGTGTCAGAACACCAAAACCATGATTGGATTCAAGGTATTTTGATTATGTGGATTAAAGATGAGTGGCAAGGCATCCTCACAACAGTCCAAAGATATATTATAGGTGAAGTCCATTTCTCAATTGTGCACTGTTACCACCTCCATTTTCTTATGCACTTGAGTAGTGAAAAAGAATTAAACCTCCCTTTTTATTTTCTCAAAAGTATAACAAAAATGTCTAGAAGGGTCCAGATCCACCCCAAATCGCTCATAGAATTTTATATAACCAGGGTTTTATAAAAAAATTGTCCTCCTTTCTTTGGATGAAATACAGATGCACTAGAAATAGTTTTTACAGTATGTAGGGTTACAGGAAGAGGAACATGAAGCTTATCGATAGTTTGAAGAGAAAAAGGGATGAGGATAACCCATAAATGAGGGTTTCCTTTGAAACTGGGTGCTCCTAAAATTCTACCCAACAAACTAGAAATAATAAAGTTGCACCTAAGAAAGAGAGTTCTCGATCTAAAAGGGCCAAATCAATTACTCCAACAAAGAAAAAAACTCCTCGAAGGCAGTTAATATCATCTACAACAAAGAAAAGAGAGAAAGAGGGAAACACCATTTATATCAGACTTCAAGAGGAGCAATTCACCCCACTAGGTCCATTTTCACCTAAGAATTCTAAACATGAGCTTGTGACCCCCATCATGCAGGAAGATAAAACTACCAGGAAAAAAACAATGGGGAAAAAGAAAACTAAACAACAATATCCCTAGATTGTTCTTGTAAAATTTGTACCTGTAGAGACCTTGATTAAGGAATCCCCTAAATCCAAATAGAGTAGAAAAAGGAAAGGGAACCAGAACCCAAAAATTCCCAATAAAACTAACAGAAAAACCAAGATTACCAATCAATTAAGGTTGAATTCCAAGGCAATTCTTAATCCATCCTTAAAAAACCAACAACCCATAGTCATTAAGGATGAGAACACTAAAGAGAACATCTTTGGATTTGCCAATATGGAGGATATGGCTATCCAAGTATTGAAAATGATGACAAGAGATAAACCAAAGCATAAATACAATAAAGGGGAAAATTTAGGGGTAAATTATGCAACTGTGAAGACAAAGTACCCTGTAGACTTGGATTTTGAACAAAATGTAATGGAGCTTGGCCCAGAACGTAAGAAGGAATCTAATGGTAAAACCCCAGACACAGATCTAGTTCATGAGAAAGTTTCACATGATATCAAACCAAGGATTAAAGAAAAAACATTGAAGATGTAGAAACCTGTGAGGGAGACACATGAAAAAAATTATGAAGTAGCACACAGATATGAGATGAGGTCAAGAAAAACTAAGTTATCCATTGACCTCAAAAAATATTCCATAAAGGAAGAATAGGGGATAAATCGTAGAAATAAGGTGCACTTATTGATCAAACTAAAGGTCAAAGTTGATAGAAGTATAGATGATAGCCACCAGGTACACATGTTGAAGAAACAAATTCATATTTTATAGCAACAGAAGCAGGATCTGAAAATGCAACATACTAAGTTGCAAAAGAAGTATTGGAAGCTACAAAATAAGCATCATAAGACATGCTTGTTCTTGAAAGAGATAATATAAGAGGTCTATTGTTTTCAAATGAGAAAGGATTTGGGACTTATGCTAGCTGATCCACTTGTGTTCCATTTTGGTCTCCAACGGAGTGTACATGGGAATCCATGCATAGTCACCTACCATCTACAACTCTCAACGGTTTTTGTTAGGATTTTTTCTACTTTACTTGTCAGTAGTAGTTATAGTTGCACATAAAGTTTCGTTGTTTTAGTTTAATACACTACTGCCAAGTGTAATAAGTGGTCATTTTATTTTGATATGAACCATATATTTTGTTAAGGTTGAGTTAAAGGAAATTCATGACTGATACTTCCAACCAAATATACTCAGGTCAAAGAGATCTTTTCAAGCTATAATGAAGGAGTGACAGTCAAGTTGTTTACAAAGTCTAGTTGTAATTTGAAGTTGATTTTTTTTAGATTCTAGATAGATGGTCGAAACCCTCTTGGGACAGAGATAAATAGACATATTTTTTAATGTAATAGGGTTCAGTTTTTGGGAGATTAAGCATCATAATTTTGGCTATACCTAAAACTTATGACTGTAAAGCTTACAACCTGATGAATATAAGTCTTGATGACACTTTGTGTTTATATTCTCAAATCTTTGTGTGTTCTCAATATTATCTAGATGCAAGTTGGAAATGTATGCAATGTGTAATTTCCTTTCCTTTCAACTAATGTTTCAATGAACTATTTATTGTTATGCAGCATGGTTTCAACTATTGTAATTTGTTTGCACTAGATATTTTATTGTATTAAAACCTTGTTTGGATGATTTTTATCAAGATACATATTTATATCTGGAATATTATTTCAAGTCTGAAATTTCATACATCAAGTGACATTGTATGCTTTATTTTATTTCATTTGTTGTATTCTTCACATCCTTACCTGCTCATCAAAATGCATGCCACCAACTAAGGGGAACCTATAATGATATTGTTTGGATAGTCCAACCAGGTTTCTACCCTTGAAAACCTACCTATCAATTGACCAACAAACCTAATTCATTAAAACCAAACCATTCCAAAACTTGAGGTTTCCTAGCTCCCCTTTAGCAGTCAGGTGCAAAACTTAGGACCAACATATGCAATTTAAGATTTGGATATATTTCAAGAAAAATATATATTAAAAATAGTAAAATATTATTTTTCATAAATTCAATATTTGGAATATATATAGTGGACTCTATATGTTTTTGTAGTTTCATAGGCGACACATTTGTGTAGCCTATACAAAAGTAACATGAAAAATAGAGATATTGAGAACCACTTAGAAAAATGGAGGTTTTGATGTATTTTTATCCCAAATCACCAAGTTTTTCATTTTGAACATAAATTCGAGGCAACCAAATTAGAAAACACATATGTTAAAGTTGTCAATCCTATGCAAAGAAAATTGAATGGAAAGAACACACAATCATTCGAGAGAACGTGAACATTCCTATAACACACGTGTGCTATTTTGACTAACAATACTTGTGAATGTGTCTATAGGTCTAACAACAATGTATTAAGTCCCTTTTTATTGTAAGGGCCATGAACAAAACCTAGTCATAGTGATATGGGCTCCCACTAGGGGTCTTTTCTCTTGTTGTTGGATATGTGTTCCATTAAGATGTTTCACACAACATAGTTGGGTATGGATTCTTTGACCATAGTCATGGTAGAGAAACAACATCCTAAGGCTATGTACATTGATCAGGGGAGGGAAACATTAACCTTGGACCCTAAACAAATCTTTTCAGGATAAACAACCATGAATAACACCAACAAAGGTCAAGTTCCTTGACATGGTTGAGGGGAGAAACCAAGATTTAGTTGAGGTACAATTATTGTAGGAGTATAAGGAAAACATTGATGCCTCAAACCACCACACCCAACCTATCTATTTTTTAGGCATGTTCTAGGGCTCAAGGGAAATGAATGATGCCTTAAATGACCATAGATGACATTTAGAGGTGATCTTTGACCTTCAAGTGGGGATACAGGCATTGTTAGGAGATTCAGAGCACTGGGTATGGTTTTTGGGCCCTTGAACATGATTGATATAGGAAACTTTATTGGAAATTTGGTTACCATTGATGTCAACCTTGATAAATAGGTGAAGTATCATTGATTGATTGGTTTGAGAAGCATTGTCAATATTGGACATATTGTTATGAATGTGAATGGAATGTCAAGCATTGTCAATATTGGACATAATTTTATGAAGGTTGGACATAATGTTATGAAGGTGACTTGAATGTCAATAATTTTCAATATTGGACATAATGTTATGAAGGTGACTTGAATGTCAAGCACTGTCAATATTGGACATAAATTTATGAAGGTGACTTGAATGTCAAGCATTGTTGATCCGGATTATTTTCGGCACAAAATGAGAGCGGAGATATAATAAAGAAATGCACAGAGATATCGCGTATATCCAATAATATAACAGAAATATATCAGAGATGCAACCATAAACACAGAGATACAGTAATACACGATTTCTATTAATGAAATAAATGTACAGAGACTGTAAAA
>JASDQU010104821.1:59312-73144 GCA_032191745.1 Picea mariana | reverse complement strand
ACATAACTATTAGTCAAGTAAAACACACCTACTTGTGTCTCCCATTCACATATTTCATTTGACAATTTAGCTCATGACATTTGAAAATATTTCCAAAAATATTACTCATGTAACCAAAAAATAAAACATGGTGTCCAAAGTCTTCTGAAGTCAACTGTCATCAACAATAGATAAAAATAAAAACTCAAAAGCCATATTTCCCACTCTGCGATGCAATCTTTCCTTTTGCTACTGTCACCCTTTGATTTTCCTGAATTTTCCTTCGACTGTGCTGAGCCTTTAGGCCTAATCTCATTGATCACATGGGAACAATCATCCCTCAAATCCATCTGGGAAGACACGAATTTGTCAGAGCCATTGGAGGGCGAGGAAGGGGTAGCAGTGGCTTTTCCTTTGTGAAGGGCATGGTGTGCCTTAGTTTTCAATCTATTGCTAGCATGGGAGGATTGCACTAGTGAGTGGGGAGCGGCTTGGACAATCTGGTTATTAGGTGGAGGAGCAGGCAAGGACAAGTTGGGCCAGCCACAATGTTGGGACACTGTCAAGTGGACAATCTCTTTCCATCCATCATTTTCAGGAACCTCGGGTTGCAATGAGACGTGAGGGGGCATAGGGATACTAGGGGTTTGCATAAATTAGAAAGGAGGCCTTTCATGCCTAGATTGGACTAGCCCCTGCCCAATCCAATTGAAAAATCTGGCCTAAAACAATTGGACTAGCCCCTGCCCAATCCAATTGAAAAATCTGGCCTAAAACAATTGGCCAAGCTCTTGTGAATCAACATCAAAATGTATGGAGAATGTAGGCCTTCTTGGTCCTCTATTCCAATTAACTCTCCCTCTGTTTCCTCGGCCACGGCTACCTCGGCTGAAAAAAATCATTCCTGCATGCATGATTGATTAGAAAATAGTATTTTAAATAACTATACATGACAACTCTTAAAAATATGAAATAGATTTGTCTCAACAATGTATTAGACTTGTGCAATCCAATCCATACAAATTGGTTTACTGTTCATCAGTGAGTAGGGGGTGAATAAAGGGGCCTGGGATATGTGTGGGGTTTGTATTGAGTGAAACATGCTATGATGAGGGGGGGGAATACGATTGCTAATCAAGGACAACAACAATCAACTGAAAATCAAAGAAAACATCATTGTAGTTCAACCAAGACACTGTGACTGCCAACTTTTTCAACACAAAATTTTTCTTGACTATAATCAATTTTTGAACAGGGAGTAAAAAATGAATGTGGGAAAGTGATGGGGTTGTAATTAGCGAAAAGTGAATTAATGATGGGGGATGAGAGCGGTTACTGTTCACAAAATTAATCAAGTAATCCATATATCCATTCTGTTAAAAGGAGATACGCCAACCAAATGATCATAACAATCACTATGTATTAGCTAGTCCATTGTTCACAATCAAATGTCCACAAGGTGTCATCACAAGACAATATGCATTTTACGCAATCTGTAAGGGAGTTTTGTTGCTTTCATTTATCCAATTTGCATCTTATATGTATAATAGTAGCCATTTCCACTCTCTTAACCATCAGAATCGATCACTGCCCCTACATTACTTCAATCAACAAATACACCCAAATGTCATGGTTCAAAAATAACAATGAATTCATACTATCACTGCAATCGGGCCTGTCATTTAAAATGCGACAATATTCATTAAACATATGTAATGGATGGCCAAATAATCTAGATTAAAATTGCAAAAACCTGGATCATTATTTAAACAGACAAACAACAGCCACCATTCCAACACATGCTATGCACGAAATAATTCAATTATGCAAGTGTAATTTTTTCACTGTACAAGCCCAATTCAATGTGACCCTAACATGTTGGGTTTTCCATCACGACGAGGTATCAACAACATGTCTGTCTTCATAAAACAAATATTTGAAATGAAAACAAGTCGTGCTTAAACTCTGTAACTATATCTGAGTGTGGAACCCAAACTATCCATATTACACACGGTGTACAGCCACCCAAAACACCATGATGCAACATCCCCATTTTACGAAACCAAACACACGGTCACAGTAATAACTCAACCCATCGTGCTGAGCCATCAATCTAATACAATATTGCTTCAATTTAATCGAAATAAAATCAACCATGTTGTCTAAAACTCAGGCTTATGTGATCCAGGTGGATATTGGTGGCCACCCACCTTTTCCGACTAGCTCAAAACAGTTTTCTGGCAATTTTGGTAATTTACTATTTTTAGCAGTTTTTCACTTCCGGAGCCATTTTGAGGCCCTAAACGATGTTTTTTGGGAAAACGGGGAGAAATATGGAATTTTCTTAAATATTTCCCCCAAAATGAATCTCCTCAACGATACCTTTCCAACGGGCTATCATACACCTAAAATGGAGATCGTATGCAAACATTACGACCCTAGGAAGTTGATGTACTAACTTACCCAAACGGGGCCCACATGACTTTTGGCGCTTCATCTCCTAGGGTTAGGTTTTTGGATGTCTAGGGTTTTTGGAATTCCTGTTTATTGTAAAAAAGGTCTTCAGAGCCTCATTGTAATCATCTTCTTGCGAATGAGCACAACTGTCACATCTCTTCTCAGAGATAAGCCGCCACCATTCCAGTAAGCTTGTTTCTGCTGCATTTTACAGTTTCAACTTATTTCCTTATTGAATAGAAAACCAATTTTACTGTATCTCTGTTACTTTATGTTAAGCACTTGTTAATAATCTGTATTCATTTCGTTGTGCTCATAAAATCTAGAACAGTGGTATCAGAGCGGTCTGCTTCTTGTCGTCTTAATGCATGTCCCCAACAAGGTCGGAGTACAAAGAGTTGGGTCTCAAGATTGTTTCTCTTGAGGACAAAATCTCTCGCACGCCCAAGCGACCTCTCATGGTAGGAGAAAAGAAAAATGATAGGACAATAGATCCTTTCAAACTCTTGATTGAGGAATCCCTCACGCAACAAAGGAACAAGATGATGGATAGTTTCTCTCAAATCCTTCGATGGCTACCAATAGGCGGTGCATCTTCTTCGAGCAGAGGCACCACCCCCTTCAAATAAACTTCGATATTCCTATATTTGAAGGTCGGATAGACGCAGATGTTGTAGACAAGTGGTTGAATCTACTATAAGGGTATTTTTATGTCCATAACTTTTCGAATTGAGAAAAGATTACTTTTGCGCTCCTCAAAGTTGTTCCCCATGTCAAATATTGGTGGGAAACTTTTTGTGATCAAAAGGAAATAGAGGAGCCCTCATTATTTACAGTCACAGCCACCTGGGAATCCTTCATGGATGCTATTAAGGAACAATACTACCCTGTCGGAAGTTATGACGACTTGTATACCAAATGGACCACACTGCGACAAGAAAGAGACCAAGCAATGCCAGATTTCACAAATATCTTCCATACCTTGCACACCAAGCTAGGTATCAAATATTCGAAGCGACAAATGGTGCTCAAGTATTGTGGTTCTTCGCATAGATACATCCAGACCAAAATGGAATTTTTGTACATCTCATCCTTGGGCACGGCCTACCGATATGCCATCAAAATCGAACAAAAGACGTGGCAATTTCGGCCTGGGAACCCCTCACAACAAAAGCCAGGAAAGGGCGACCCCAACCCATAGAACAAAGGATAGAGAAAATATGGATAGTATCAGGACAACTAGTCCAAGCCGAAAGCAAAGAAGGACACCGAAAAGACAAAGAAAGATATCGGGAAGTGGTGCGACTTCCATAAGAGACCTTAGAATAACATTGTTGATTGATGCTAAAAGTAGTCGTTGGTGGCCGAAGTGAAAGCCTCTGAATCAGATGTGGGTTCTGACTTTGAGCTAGAACCCAAAAGGGGAAGACAGATCATTGACGCGGAACCCATTGCCACCTTTGCTACCACCAACCTCTAGCCTGGTGAACCAGATGATCCAGAAGAAGGAGAGCACCTCTTCCATTCACAAATGTGGGTAAAAGGCACCTCACTGCACTTCATTGTTGACAGCGGTATCCAGAAGAACCTCATCTCAGCAAAGGTCATCAAGCAACTGGCCCTGTCGACAACACCAAACCCAAAACCCTACACCATTAGATGGCTCTGCCAAGGAAGCGATCTCCGCATCAGCCAACAGTGTCGAATGTCATACGACATCAAGCCCTTCAAAGACGAGGTATTGTGTGNACCTTATTTATGGAAACATCATGTTGTATATGAGTCTAGGCCTCATAGTGTTATTATTACTTTGAACAGGAAATTGTACAGGATACCCGAGGCAGTCTCACCCAGTGTTATTTCCTTGATCTCTACTAAGCAATGCAGGAGGGTCATTGTTGTAGGTGAATCCCCCTATGGACAAGTAGATTCCCTCTTGGTCTCTAGACTCCTAAGGCCAAGACAGAAAAGTGCTTAACGTGGACACTGACTTCCTTTTAGATCTAACCAAGCTAATAGATGAAAGAGAAGGAGAAAGATATGTACCTTATTAGCTACGTTTGTCCTTGCAAAGTCTAGGCTGAGCTTCGATCCTGAGCTCCTTGATAGGTCCTGTAAAACAAACAAAGGTACAAAATACTTCCTACTCTACTGTGATTATCTCAAACATAGATCCATCTACTGTAGACAAACTCATGTGGAACAAGCATAAGTTTGAAATAAAGAGGCCAAGCATTGATTATTAATGAGAACAAGTAAAAGTACTTACAATCCTTTGAAAGAAGGTGCAACAACTTCTTCCAGTTCTCCTTGTCTAACCCCTTTTCTCAAGTAATCTACACTGATTGCTCTGATGACATCTTACTCATGATATCATAAGTTTCACATCTCCAATATTTTCCATGTTTGTCAATACCACTTATAGGATCATAAGTTTGGTATCAATCTCTAGTCTCTCTTCTGCCTTTCACCATGAGAAGACCTCCTTATATAACCTTGGATAGGTCCAACCACTTGAGAGATATTTGGGATAATTTGAGGATTATTTTCCTTCAGTTGAGGATCTCCCCTAAGATCATGCCTTGACCATCCATTCGAATCCAACCACCTTCAGGAATTGAGGGATTCTTCCCTGATTTGCCTCAACAAACCCAAAATTTTCTTAGAAAAGGGGTAGAGCTCCCCCATAAGGGTGCACAGGGCGCTCAAACACTCCCCCAAGGAGTCTCATGGAGCTCCATCACTCCCTGACAGTGGGTAGGGGAGTGCTCCTCTCATAAATTTAGTTTTTAGTGGTTTTTCCAATGGCAAAAGGCTTGTACCTCCTATCAAGTGATTTCTCTTCCTCCAAACTAACCTTTGAGGTGTCTTAAGTGTCTTTATGATGTTGTTAGAGGCACAACATATGAAATATGGAATTATGATTTTTGTGACACTTGCAACACTTATAGTCAAGATGCGACACTTGCGGACAATATGCGACACTTACAACACTCATAATGACGACACTTGCGACACTATCGAAGTGAATAATTTTGAGGTGTAACAGATTTCCCCCCAAAGTACGAAGTTAGAAGACGATGATGACTGAAGTACTTTGTAGACTTTTTCGAGCAAGGGTATGGATGCAGAGAGAGCGGAAAAAGATGCACACAACCATCAAACAAATATTATGACATGTTTCAAAACCCAAGGCAGGCATACCTATGCTTGAGTGATAAAGACTTTTTAAGTATGGCTGCCATAAAATACACTGTGGATCCATAATTATATTGACAAAATGGTATAACCACCATATATACAATGTGGATCTATACTCCTATGACCTGAATTGATCGTAGCCACGAAGAATACACAGTGGATCTACGAGATGACAAGACATAGCCATGACCAATACAAAGTGAATCTATGTAACAGTATATGTGTCATAGTTCGAAAGATATCCTTCGCAACCTGGGAAAAGTACATATAAGAGTGATGACTCAACCCAGGGTCTTCTTACCGATCCTGATGTAGTACGAATCTAACCATGTGAATAGATGTCCTGATCTCGAACATGGCAGAAACCACTTGATTACCAGTCAATGATGTAAACCGTTAACAAGCGTGAGTGAGATCACCATTGATGTCAATGATTCCCAAGGTACTCTAGTACATTCCAACGAATGCGAATGAATGAGCTAAGGTCGAACATCTGCAGAATCATCCAATCAGAGGTCAATGATCTAAACCCACTGTCGAACACGAGGAGGCCTGCCATTGAGCCATGCAGGTCCCAAGGTACTAACTAGTTTCTAAGTCTAGCTCCTGGATAATGTGCTGAAGTTGACAGGAATAGACTCGTCGAAGGAGGGCCTTGATGTATCCCCCATCAATGACATGAAACTGACACAGATATGTAATTGGTGGATCAAATGAACATAGACTGACACAGGTATTGAAACAGGATATTTTTGATGGCTGACTCGCGAGGTAGATACTTCCCTTGAACACTTAGGCATGACAACAGAAACATGACATGGACCAAAACTTGATGATGCAGTGGATGATGTGACTTTCATCAGGTGACCCAAAGGAGTAAAATAAACTCAAAGGATTGGCTCAGTGCATAGGTTCAGCGGATTAAAATGCATGCAAGGATAAAGTTTCGTGTTCAAGGGCAACCATAAAAGTTACTGGTAGTGTTCTCAAAAGACTGCTTGGCTTGCTTCTTTCAATTTTCCCCCCATCCAGATAGATGAGTACCTCTTTTTAATTTAACGAGCTCGAGGAGGGTAAAACAGGCTCGATATGACTCACCTTTTGTAAGTTCCTCTTCCTTTGTTTAGTGAATTGGAAGAAGTAAGGGTTCGATCCCATATGGGCCCTTCAATGTATGATCGTTTAACAAGTCCAGAGAAGGTAAACTCAGTCATTTTTCATATTTAGAGAGTCTGAAAACAACTTAAAGATGACTCCAATGTTGTCCTTTTTCGTAATGTTAGTCTCATGAGGCCAAAAAAGAGATAAATTATCACTCGAAAGATTCCCTTTCAAACCTTTTAACAAGTGGGAAAGGAAGCAAGATCACTCGGAAATCTTTTCATGTTTAGAGAGTTTGAAAACAGATCAAAGATGACTCCAAGGGGTTCCTTTTTCGTATATCCATGTGAGTCCAAAAAAGTGATAAAAGTCTACTCAGTTACATTCTCATGTTTTTTCAAGCATGAGAAAGAACAAAGACCCAGCTCAGTATGCCCCCAGCTTGAAAGTTAGTGGCTTAACTCCAGAATGATCATCAAAGGCTGGAGACATGCCCTCCAAGCTTCAATTCATTCACCGACTGTGAGGTTGTCACCAATTTCTCTACTAGACGGAGAAAAAGGATAAGAGTGGATGAAAAGAAGATTCAAGAGAGTTGACTATTTCATTTTTTAACGAGCTTGACACAGAAAAAGAAATATGCTTAGGGCTTTGGGTTCAATCCTAGATTGATGTTTCATTTTTTAACGAGCTTGCTATAGAGAGGAAAATTATGCTCTGCTTATGTTTCATTTTGTTTTAGCGAGCTTTCTACAGAGAAGAGAAACTATGCTCATGACCTTTGTTTCATTTTTTAACAAGATTGCCACAAAGAAGAGAAACTATGCTCATGGGCTCTTCTTGATCATGGCTTCTAGGAGAATAACACTCTGGAAGGACACCATGTCAAGGGACAGAACTTGGTCATGGCTTCCAAGAGATCTTTACTGGACAGAAGAAAATCACTCTGGAAAGAACACATGTCGAGGGTCTTGTCAGGGGTAAGGATATCGTACTCCAATAACCCTACCAAAGATATCACCATGTCAACTGCTGGATCCAAATCATTGGGATTCGAAGTCATGGGAGATAACACCACATAATTGACATGTGGCGGGGGAGATACTGTCGTCATATAAGAACCATTCAGGGAGGTAATCCAGTCAGGACTGATGAATGAAAGTTGATTAATAGTCATCATTCTTCCTTCGTGTGGGAAATATATCACATAAAAAAGAGTGGACACAATATCTTTCATGGCATAGACATAATCTCACCCAAGGAGTAAAGTGAAATCCAAGGGGTCTCAGACTACCATGACATCAATAAAGGCAGTTTTCCCTCCCAAAGTTACCGGAAACTGAGGAAGGGTCCCTAAAGGTTGACTAGTTCTTTTGTTAAAAGCTAACAGATTCTGTGTAACTGGCGCAAGCTGAGGACAACCCAAAGCGTGCCAAGCAACAGAGGAAAAAATACTAACGGAGGCACCTTCATCTATCAGCGTTTGAGGAACGTTCGGACCACAAACTTGTACTGTAATCTGGAAAGGAATGTGAGAGGGAAGATGAAGTCCTGTTAGCGCACCCCAATAAAAAATGATGGCCTCATTACTTAGAGGGGGTTTTGTGGGAGAATGAGGAATGCCCCCCAACATGGTAGATTCTGTATCAAAGAGAAAAATGTGGGCAATATCGGGTTTACTCTCTAGAGGGAGAGTAGGATCGACCGATGATGGTATCGAATCGACCATGCAGGCACTCTTCAAAGGAAGAGTAGGACTGACCGAGGAAGGGACTGGATCAGCTACTTTGCACTCGTCAAAGGAGGAGTGGGATCGACCAATAACATAACCAGATCAACCACTTGGGTTTCATTCTCCAGGGGGAGAATGGGGTCGACGGGTGGAAACGGATTGACCACTTTGGTGTCACTCTTTTGATGAAGAGTAGGGATGATCGATGACAAAACTGGATCAACTACTTTGGTGAGTGGTTCAATCGAGGGTGAAACTAGATTGACCACCTGATCAACCGGATTGACCGGGGATGGAACCGGATTGATCAGTCCATCAACTAATGATGGTTTGGGATAAATCTTACGATAACCTTTTGGAAGTTGAATTTTTTTCAAAAGAGAAGAAGCCTTGTCCATACGAGGACAAAGGTGAGAATAATGATCACCTTTGCATAACATACAAGGAAATTTGACAGTTGTCTTCTTCTTACCAACCTTGATGTCACTAGGTGATGGGGGTATCATTGACATGTCTAGCAGAGGCCGATGATGTGGAGGACCACATTTCTAAGACCTTGGGAATACTAGAGAAATCCCTCAGAAAGTGGTCACCCATACAAAGACTACAAGGGAATTTGGGTTTCAGATTCTTCATTTTAATGTTGTTGACCTCATCAACACTCCCAATACTATTAACAATAGCTGGTTGCTGGGATTCAACATCTGATGTTGCTAGACCCTTGGTCCTTTTCGGGCTCTTCTTCTTCTTCTCTTTTTGTTTCTTCTTCTTCTGATCAACCTGGATACTTGCTTTAGATCTTTCACTAGACGAAGAAAGATAAAGGAAAGGAGACTTAATGGGTGAACAAGGCGAAAAGTCGATGTGAGGTTAATGTGTGGGTGGTGTAATGACATCTAAAGTATTAGGTGTAGTTGAAACATTGGGAGGATTCGAGATCACCGGAGTGGGGAACAACCAAACCGATAATCCGATGGTGAGTCCCGGAAGACTTAGTGTGGCAATGTACAGAGGACCAAAGTTTCCAAAAGAAGGAAAGGTATAAGGTTCCCCAAGAGAAGGGGTTCCTCCATTGGTACTCTCAGGATTGGATTTCATTAACATTGACTCAACCTAAGGTTCACTAAGTAACACAACCAACACACACTATGAATCTGAGAAGCAAACAATCAAACAAACCTTCCCGCAATGAAACCACTAGTTGGTGATGAAATCCAACATCGCGAGATCAAAATAGGAAGAGTCGGGGATAGAGTGGGTGGATCAGTTACACTGGTGACCTGCTTAACGGACTTACGCCTTGGTGCAAGCTTCCATGCAATAATTGTGGATTTACCCTCCAAGGAGCCCAAGTGAGTTTAACCAACGTCTGTTCCAAGTACAGTGAGACTTCCCTTCACCATCACCTTGTGTGGGACCCTAAAGATTATGGCTACTAAGGTCACCAATTCACATTCAGCCCCTAGGAGGGTACAGTCTATAGTCCGATCTGAACGTGTGGGCAGGATAACAAGTGTGAAATCAACTCAAGAGGCTCCCACACATAATTGTGGGTATACCCTCAAGTGACCCCCAATATATGATCTGGCCACTACAAACAGTTGAACCACGGAGGAATAATCTCCGTAACTCACCCGAATGCGACCTCGTGTGTAACCCCTGTGTGAGAGGGGGATCCCAGAAAGCCTATATGACAATTGGATTTGCTCTCCCTATCACAAGATGCTAAGTTTGTTTCATAGCTTTGGAAAGTTATCCTTTCAACCTATTGCAAAGCCCTACACCTTAAACTAATGTAGGTTTGCTAACAAATATGTAAAAAGTCTAATAAATTTTATTTAAGCGTTGATTTTAGTGGCTTTTCTTTACTCGGAGCTGTATGAGAGTGAAAACTGATGATATTATGACTCAGTTCCCAAAACATGCATAAGAAATGATAAGCAATATTTTCTTTCAATGAATGTCTAATTAAGGGAAGCAAAAGGATTTTCCTTTCACTGTCAAACACTAAGATGCAATGACCTCATGCAATAGTCCTCAATAAGGAATCCAATGCAATGCTAAAATTTTTATATGTGACTAATAACCAATAGATGTAAATCTTCCTATACTAATCGGACTTCAAGAGTTATGATATTTAAGCAATCTGGATGCAAACTTCACATAAACCAAAAGACACCCTTGTTATGATCAAACAAGAAACAGAAAGCCAAAAAACTCAAAAGGAAGAATAAAGAGCTTGGACAAGATGACTCAAAGATCAGAAAGAAAAATACAAAAGACCTTTGAAACTCCTTACAAAGTTTTCACTCACTCAGATAAACGAGAAGAAAACGACAAATTGACTCCAAATCATGAAGGACAAAGAGTTATTGCAAAGTAAGAACAAATGTCAAAAAATCCAAACAAAAGAGAATGAATCCTTAGAAAATAGGGTATTGAAGGCCAATACCAAGATGGACTGAGAGTATGAGACCCTGAGCAAATATAAAAAGAAAAAATTGAACCCAAAAATTGAAAAACTAGATGATTTTTCACTGAAAATGGGATAGCGCTCTGGTGTAAGGGGTACCAGGGCACTCCAACACTCTGTGTAAGACCACCAGGGAGTGTTGGCGCTTTGCTAACAAGGGCAAGGGAGCGCTCTGCTACAAAATCTCAAAAAAGTTCCCAAAAACTCAAAAAATCAAGGAAATTCAGTCAATCAGGGTGATCCTGATGACATAAAGAGGCAATCAAACAAATCTAAGAATAAAAAAGACAATGTGGAGAAGATCAAAACAGTGGAAAAAGGGCCAAAACAAGATCTGGGAATGGAAACAAAAATCAGAGTATCCTCCCCAGTGGAGTCACCAATTTCTGTTGTAGGTGAATCCCCCTACGAACAAGTGGATTCCCTCTTGGTCTCTAGACTCCTAAGGCCAAGACATAAAAGTGCTTAACATGGAAAATGACTTCCTTTAATATCTAACCAAGCTAATATATGAAAGCGAAGGAGAAAGATATGTACCTTATTAGCGACGCTTGTCCTTGCAAAGTCTAGGCTGAGCTTCGATCCTGAGCTCCCTGATAGGTCCTGTAAAACAAACAAAGGTACAAAAGACTTCCTACTCTACTGCGATTAGCTCAAACATAGATCCATCTACTACAGACAAACTCATGTGGAACAAGAATAAGTTTGAAAGAAACAGGCCAAGCATTGATTATTAATGAGAACAAGTAAAAGTACTTACAATCCTTTGAATGAAGGTGCAGGAGCTTCTTCCAGTTCTCCTTTTCCAACCCCTTTGTTCAAGTAATCTACATTGATTGCTCTGATGACATCTCACTCATGAGATCATAAGTTTCACATCTCCAATCTTTTCCATGTTTGTCAATACCACTTATAGGATCATAAGTTTGGTATCAATCTCTAGTCTCTCTTCTTCCTTTCACCATGAGAAGACCTCCTTATATAACCTTGGAGAGGTCCAACCACTTGAGAGATCTTTGGGATAATTTGAGGATTCCTCTCCTTTAGCTGAGGATCTCCCCTAATATCATGCCTTGACCATCCATTCAAATCCAACCACCTTCAGGAATTGAGGGATTCTTCCCTGATTTGCCTCAACAAACCCAAAATTTTCTCAGAAAAGGGGTAGCGCTCCCCCATAAGGGTGCACAGGGTGCTCAAACACTCCCCCATAAGGGTTCACAGGGTGCTCAAACACTCCCCCAAAGAGGCTTAGGGAGTGCCAACACTCCTTGACAGTGGGTAGGGGAGTGATCCTCTCCAAAATTATGTTTTGAGTGGTTTTTCCAATGGCAAAAGGCTTGTACCTCCTGTCAAGTGATTTCTCTTCTTCCAAACTAACCTTTGAGGTGTCTTAAGTGTCTTTATGATGTCATTAGAGGCATGACACATGCAATATGGAATTATGATGTTTGTGACACTTGCAACACTTATAGTCAAGATGCGACACTTGCAGACAATATGAGACACTTACAACACTCGTAATGACGACACTTGCGACACTATTGAAGTGAGTAATTTTGAGGTGTAACAGTCATCTCTCAGATGTGGAAGTTAGTCTTCTTCGTGATTGACTCTCAAAATAAGTGAAAGATCACAGCCACATCCAGGCTCTCTTCAACCGACCTCTCCACACATCAAAAGCAGGTAGATAAGTTTGTAGAAGAATACTCGGATATATTCTCCTCACCTACCAGGGTACCTCTGCACTGCCAAGTCAAGCACCCCATCGATCTGACCCTGGGTGCACCGCTTCCCAATGGGTCAATATATCACTGCTCTCTATTAGAGAATGAGGAGATCAAGTGACAGATCCAAGAACTACTCCACAAGGGGCACATATGTCCTAGCTCATCACCTTGTGGGAGCCCAATCATGCCGGTACAGAAGAAAGATGGAACCTGGTGACTCTGCATTGATTACCGAGATCTGAATAAAATCACAGTCAGAAACCAGTACCCAATTCCCTGAATCGACGACCTCCTTGATCAACTCATGGAGGCCAAATACTTCAATAAGATTGATCTGAATTTTGGCTACCACCAGGTCCTGATAGAACAGACAGATGTATGGAAGACTGCCTTCAAGTCAAAGGAAGGCCTTTTTGAATGGTTGGTCGTGCCTTTTGGTTTGACAAATGCTCTAGCCAATTTTATGAGGACGATGGATGATATCATGTGACCATTCATCAATACTTTTGTAGTGGTGTATCTGGATGACATTCTCATTTACAACAAGACTTGGGCCAAATACTTGCATCAATTCCACCTCAACATCAAGTATAAAACAGGAAGCACCAAATTGCGTCATTGATTGCCTCAGTAGACCACCAGTCACGACACTCACCATGGTGCTAGAATCTTACTGCCATGAGACCTCTAGATGGCCCCAACTCTATGAGATAGACCCAGACTTTGCCACCAACTACCAAATGTTGGGTACAAACACAGTTGTCTATAATTTCCATCTTCAGGATGGGTTGTTGTGTCGTCTAGGCCATATCTGTGTTCCATCAAGAAAGCGAGTGAACATGATCTGGGAAGCCCAATACAGTCGGGTGGAAGGACACTTCGGTGTCAAAAATATAGTGGATATGCTACAAAAACATTTCTATTGGCCGAAACTTCAACAGGAGGTCAGCAAGTTTATCAGGTCATGCACTGCCTTCATTATTGCCAAACCGACCACTAAGAAACAGGGCATGTACACCCCTCTTCCTACTCCTGACAGGCCATGGTAATCCATCTCAATGGACTACATGTCGGGCCTCCCATCCACCAAGTGGGGAAATGACTATGTTTTTTGTGGTTGGTTTGGCAATAATGAAGGCAGTGCATGACCTGATAAACT
>JASDQU010104821.1:31627-44051 GCA_032191745.1 Picea mariana | reverse complement strand
ACTTTTGGCGCTTCATCTCCTAGAGTTAGGTTTTTGGATGTCTAGGTTTTTTGGCATTCCTGTTTATTGTAAAAAAGGCCTTCAGATTCTCATTGTAATCATCTTCTTATGAATGAGTGCATCTGTCACATCTCTTCTCAGAGCTAAGCCGCCACCATTCCAACAAGCTTGTTTTTGCTGCATTTTACAGTTTCATCTTATTTCCTTATTGAATAGAAAACCAGTTTTACTATATCTTTGTTATTTTGTGTTAAGCACCTGTTAATAATCTATAGTCATTTTTCTCCTCTCATAAAATCCATATCATTATGAAATCAAATAATCATAACGCATACAGTGGATGGATTTTCTATAGTCATCCCAGTTGCAATAACCATTCGGCCCCAAAAGAAATTAACGGTAACCATGACTATTTATTCATAGTGTATAAATACCGCACACACAAACGTAGTATGCGTGAGAAACATTAAGCAATTGTAATCAATGCCAGCCAAAAATCCAAATAATCCTTAGCGCAAAAATACCATGATTGTGTATCAACCAATCAACCAAACATGTTGTGGCAACCATGCATACCCACACATCGAAATGGAGGGAGGCTGTGACCTTCTCAAATAAAATAATACTGGATTATCAAACATAAGGAAACCAACTGTGTTTATGGACTACCGAATTAACAATGCAGGGTTATTCATTTTAATAACACATGCAATGACTAGATATCAAACCAACATGATCGTCATATGGCCAACTGGGCAAGTTTGTACTGCATTTTTTGTCGGAAATACACAACCATTCAACAATAACCAAGCAGTAAACCCGAAAAGCCACACTGATGTTCTATGTCAACCCTCAGACCTGTGGAGTTAAAGGTTTTCACTGTGACTAACACAGGAAAAGCTAGAGCCAACTCCCTTCAATGGTGAAAAACCTTCGAGACCAATGGTGCATACACCAAGAGAACCACGAATTATTCATGGATAGATAACAAATCCCTGGACATGAGGGATACAACAAAGGAGCGAGGCTCCAACTCGGCCAGTAATGGTACTTAACGCACACAGGGTGTAACCCTTGTGGTTCTTCGGTCAAACAACCACAGCACTGAGGTGAAGACAGGGTCAAGTAAGAACAGGAAAACCCATTTCGTGGCCTTTAGTGGTGAAATCAACCAATGCCCAAGTGAACAAAACATAGTGACGAAGAGTGCCTCCAACCATTAAACCCATCAAAGCTAGAGACTGGACATAGTAATGTGAACGCGTGAGGACAGCCAACCAAGCCAAACCAACAAAAACCCTCCAAATAAACCAGGAAAGATCACAGAGAGCCCCTATGGTTGCTAACACCTAGGATGGCCCAATACATTGTAACTTTAGATATTTATGACAGAGAAAGCCACCAAAAATTCATTCCAAACAAACAATTTTACACAGTTGCAGTACTTTAAGGAAAACACAACCCATACATTCAATCCAATATCCATTTCATAAATAGAGCAAACTCATGGATGGACAAAAAAAGACATACCTGTGATCAAAGCACCTTAAAACGTGAGATGGTCGAGTGGTTCCTCTCTGCTAGGAAATCGGAGCATAGCCACAACAACAAAGATGAACAATATCCCGATTACGGCGGCGGCCAATGAAGGAGTAAAGGTGACATGCAGTAAATGCATGTCACCTCCATTCACAATCCATTTACTTCTTAGTACATGTCAACAAGCCTTTCATTTACACCATTAATCACATGTATCGAAACCATCACCCATCAATCACGCGACCATATCATACTCTTAACTTATGACACAAACAAATCAACCACGTTCTATACAAAAAATTGCATAGGCATTAGCAACCTTCACTTTGTCAAATGCGCCACCCACATCCTATCCTACCATATGCATAGTAACCATATAACTCAATAAAATTGCATAACCATTTACTTGCTAGCTAGGATTTAACCATAATCATTAAATCTTTCATGCATGTAGTATAGTATATAGGATAGTTTAAATTCCCCCCTTTGCATTTGTTGCATTGTTTCTTATTTCTTTCCAATTGTTTGTATGTGTTATTGTTTTTTCCAACTGCATTTCATATATTATTACTAACATGTT
This sequence comes from Picea mariana, assembly GCA_032191745.1. Lineage (NCBI taxonomy): Eukaryota > Viridiplantae > Streptophyta > Pinopsida > Pinales > Pinaceae > Picea > Picea mariana. Next base: position 41,932 of record JASDQU010104821.1, on the reverse strand, counting down.
TGTTGTCCAGGTGTGCCAAGAATAGATAGAAATGGCACAAATGAATAGCATAGGTCATAGTAACATAAGAACCAATAATTCATAAGTCCAATCCATAGCTAACAAAAAATATTCCCATCAACCATGTACGTAGTGTCGAACATGAGCACAAAAATCAAAGAAGGACCAGACCTAATCTCCAATCTACAAGGGGGTCCCACCTAATAGTATTATTTAGATTTTATAATAATAGGCTTTAGCAAAACTTCATTGATGATTTCAATTGTCAAAACCAATGAGATACTATTAATGATACCCCTCGACAACCCCTCTGAATCGAGACCAATAAAATCCCAACCTGGTAAGAGATTTTCTATATCTACGATGATAGGGTCACACTTCCCCATTGTCTCTTGTAAAAAACCGATATTCAGATGCTCCTTCCCTATAAACATCCAAAGGGATATATTTTTGGGTCTTTCCCCAAGACCCCTAATGTTATCCGACATAATTTTCATGGATGAGAGCAAGGGGGAACACCTGCTCTAAGTACCCCAAAAATAAGTCTTTGGAGGCCCTTAGATACCTCTCAGGATGCTTTTTCTTGAGCATGTTTTAGGGCGTATTTGTGCCTCACCTTATAAGGCCAATGATATTTACCAGATACATAACCCAATCCCCCAGAGGAGGACAAGCTCTGAGGATTCAAATGTGGTCTAAGTAAATAGGGTTCCCTACCTGACTATGTCGAGACTGAAATTGAAGAACCTTCCTTTTGAGAACCCATAAACGGGACAAATACATAATCAAAATCATTGGCTAGGTTGACATCAAATTACTTTAGGGATCTAACATCCTCATAGTTTATGGGTAAACCCCCTAAAGGAATAGAATAGTCATTGTTACATCCCCTCCCTTCCAAAGGTTTCAGAGAGGAAGAAATAACCAGATGATTAGAGGTTGTAGACTTACCCAAAACCTAGTAGTTTGACTTTCTATTAGAGCATAAAGCCTCGATTTTTCTCCATTATGTTGTTGATAGATCAATATCCATGTCTAAAAAATCCTTGGGAAACTTTTACATGCCATCCAATGATCTAAACTTGACTAATGAGACCAAGATACCCTCGACAATGATCTTGATCTTGTCATGATGAGGAGAAACCCGATGAGAATCTGAGGGTTGATAATTTCCTAGATGCAATGATTTAGGAGTTGACTCATCACCTTTTTTAATATCCCTCTTAGATAATGCATCTTGAATATTGGAAGGATCACGAGGGAATCTTAGAATCATTTTTTTAAATTTATTATCACAGTCTTCCACCACATGACTGACACTGTGACATATAACACACCAGAAAGGTACATTTAAATAATCAAGAACATGAAAATAGGTGCGTTCACCCACCACCAACTTCATAGATTAAAATAATCCTTCAGACAGATCCACTTCAACCAGAATATGAGCCATAGAGCGACTAGCATGTAACGTCCCCAGCCTCCCAAACTGAGCCACGTCACCCAAATCCTTACAACTTCACCTCTGATATTATAATGTAACATTACCCAGCTTACTGTTGAGCAACGATACATCAAAAATTTTAGTGCACAATTAACATTAAACTGCGCAGATTAAACTACGTAGAATCACTCGAGCAAATGTGCACAACCCAAACTAGTTTGCACCACACCACAGTTCCTCGTGTTTATATATATTATAACATCGAAAGTAGCTTGAATTAAAACTGTGCACCAAACCACATGGAGCACCTGAATACCACAACGTACATAATTATGTTGATTCCACTTGCAAGTCTTGCTTTCCTTTGTGCACAAACTACATTCCAATGCACACAATGAAACCAATCACTTGTGCACACATACCACTTTCCATGCGCATGGTATTTCTAGCCTCCCTTAGGAAGATCTTGACGATTTACCTGTACTATATTAACAAAAGTTACTTATCATCTAGCATACATACTATGCTAAATACCCACATCACACTTACATAATAGACAACATTAACATAATAACAACCATTATCCATATGCAACACTATGCAAGTAATATATCATAACAGATACAAATGAATAAGCACACAGTAAACAAACAAGCACATAAGAAAACTTGTATTTTATGAAAAGTCACCAACTACATGCATGACTCGGATGTTCTTCCCATCCATAAACATTGTTTCTCATAATATTTCAGCAATAGGTCATCCTCGAGCTGGGGATTGAAATCCACCAGGGAAAAAAAAATATTCTTAATGCCAATCTATGGTCTAACAAATAGTTGAATTGCTTAGTTCAAGGTGTCAACTACTGCATCTAGTCTACAGTCTCTCATTCCCCACATGCATGCCCCACCCCAAGAAGTGTTCCCCTTCTCTTCTCAACAATCCTTTGGTTTCCCCACTTCCCTTCTAGGGCTTCTACAACGGGTGAGATCAAGAAGTCTTTGAGCACTGCAACTAATGCCCAGTGCACCAGGGAACAATTCCTAGCTAATCTCTCACCTAAGAGATTGCTCATGTGCCTGAAAACCTTCCTCTTGGACAAACTACGAGCCTAATAACCTACTTCTTTGACAACCTACAGGCCTAACAACTCGCTTATTCAATCATACCAAGCTTTTCCCAAGCACAGGGTTAAGCTAGTATCACAATTTCAAGAAAAATGAAAACTTCTATTCCTCTGAACGATGGAAAAAACCATGGATGTTTTTCCCTGAATGAGTGATTATTCCTAGAATTACACTAACGCCAATAATATATATTTCATTCCTTCAACTCGACACTTTTCACCTTCAGAATTAACTTTATCCACTTGGTGACTCATTCCCATCCCTTGAGAACTTAGGATAAATAATATATCTGTAAATTACACTTTTCAGAAATATTATTAAAATATTCCCTCCTTTTCCCTTTTTCGGTGGAGTCAGTCCCCCATCTCTTTTTTTCTGTGTCTGACTATGCGTAGTCATGTAATATATTAATAACTTGATTGTGATACACTTTACAAGAATATGTGCATTGGCCTATTTGCGTCTCGAATCACCATCCCAATAGTCACACAGTCTCTCCGACCTCAAAACATATACATACATATACTTCAAAATCATTCTTGTGCACTTACTTATGTGCACACAAAACTATGGAATATGTGCACCCTCCCTTAATGCACAATCCACATGCACTAGCTCAGGTATGCGCAACACTATGGAATGTGCACACCTTTTCTTTGATAACCATGATCGCACACTCCACAGGTGCGTGTAGTACCAAAACTTGGTACCAATGACTCACTATCCTATATGTACATTACATTTACACTTGCTGCCAATGGCTCACCAGCCTATATGGATCATTACATTTCACACTACTTTGGTGCGCACAAAACCAAAATGGCTCACCATCCTATATGTGCAACTACAAATGGGGTTCGGATTAGCGACATTACATTCCCCTTCCCCTTATTTAGGCACTGTCCTCATTGCATTATATACACATATACATACAAAACTTCAAAAAATTTCAAAAACATGAGGATACTCTGCTCGCATAGCATCCTCGCGCTCCCAAGTTGCATCATCGAGACTATACCATGTCCATTGGACCTTTACCAATTCCATGGCTTGATTTTGAAGATGCTTGAATTTCCTATACAATATGAAAATTGGTCGCACTCGAAAGTCGCCTTTTGGCTCCACCTGAATCACATTCCAATCAATGACATGATTAGCATCAAGTACATACTTCTTAAGCAATGACACATGGAAAACATTATGAATACACAAGGATGCAGGTAATTCAAGCATATATGCGACAAGACTAATCCTCTCTAGGATTTCAAATGCCCCACAATAGTGCACTACTAACTTAGAACAATTCCCAAACCTCGGGGAATTGCATCTTTCTTTTACTTTCAAGAACACATGATCGCCCAGTTTAAACTCTCTGTGGGTTCTTCCTCTATCTACGCATCTTTTATGTCTATCCTGGGAAGCCTTTAAATTATTCCTTATCTTCACCACATGCTCCTCCATTTCCCATAGTAGCTATGGCCCAACCACTGCATGGTCAACTGAGTTATCCCAACTCACAAGTGTGTTGCACCTTCTACCACAAAGTGCTTCAAATGGGGTCATCTTTAAATATGCTTGATACCCATTGTTGTAAGAAAACTCTACCAAGTGAAGGTATTCTTCCCATTTTGATGGTCTATCCATCACATACATCCTGAGCATATATTTTATCAATCGATTTACTCTTTCTGTCTATCCATGTTACTCGGGGTGATATGTTGTGTTGAAATTCATATTTGTCCCAAATTCTTTGAATAGGCCTTTCCAAAAGTTCAAGGCGAACTTGGAATCTTTGTCAAACACAATTGTCTTTGGAACACCATGTATCCTAGAAAGTTCTTGCATGTATATCTCAACTATGTTGGTTGCCTTGTGCATTGACTTCAAGAGAATAAAATGGGCAGCTTTATGTAGAAAATCAGTGACAAAAGCACACTAACAAAGAGCTAATGTCCCATACTTAGTAAAAAATTGATTTCTGTCTTAAATGAAAATAAACCACATCATAGTTAAGCTTCATAAGAAAAAACACACATTATTAAGCACATTTGCAGTGGAAAATAACAATGAACAATAGTCACAAATCCATGTAAAACTCAGAAATTTTGGCAACCAGACAGGGAAAACCCCAATGTGGGGAAACCCAACTATGAGAGATTTTATTTAGCTTCAAGAAATTACATATCAGCAACAAAAATACATTTTCCAGCAAGAGAAAACCACTTACAACACCCAAAATGTCCCCACAATTTTTTCCTTGGAAACTATGCCAAATTTGTACTGTTGTACATCCCACCCAGAAAAACAACACCTTGAAATTTGTGCCAACAGGTTGTTGTATGGACAATAATGTACAACCCTTCTACGACAAGGAAATTCCAAAAACAACCTCAAAAAATGTACTAGTAAATGCCTCGATCTTCGTGCCTCCTCTCCTTGTTCTACAAATTGTACGGATCCGTACAATACAACATTCAACAACAAAAATATCAAAAACACCTCCCACACAGAAAAATGACTTGGGAAATGTGCCCAAAGTATCTTGGGAAAATTGCCTAGTTTTCTTCCCTCACTTTCCTTCTTCAAGATCTCTGGGAAATCTCTCAAACTTCTTGTCTTGCACACTACCCTAAGCATACTCTTATAATCTGAAAGTGACCTTTCACCTTCGCCATCCCTAAACACAATGGCCAAGATCTAATCTTGCCATTACAAGATCAAGGACATGATTCATTCCCTCCAAAATAAATCACTTAAAACATTAAATTACAAAAACCCACTTTATGACATAAAGTGATGCAGGAGCATCTACATCAGCATTAAAAGAGGAGGGCAGGCTGGAGGGAAACACATCAGCCAACACATGCATGAGGCTGATTTGGATTCTACAAAGGTGAGCACACCTTTTTGAATTTGAAATTTTATGAAAAGAAATGTAATTAATGATTGGAGGCTGAGGCCATCCCAAAATATCCTCTCGGATCAGTATCACTTTATTGTAAAGGTTGTATTGTACAGATGTTGCGCATCAACCCTTATCTTATTTGTAAATTCTATTAACTCCAAAGTACTTAGTATATGGATGCATTAAATCCTGATAGGATAGCATTAGGTTGTTGGGGGAAAATGATCGATGAATCACCCCTTGTAGATATATTTGTATCTTATTCCCAAAGAAGGTTGTTGTTGCTCATTTTTGAAAGTAGGGCTGCTCATTTTGTAATAGTTGTTAGCAAGAGAAAGAGAGAGTTTTTGTTGTTGAGAGACAAAGAGCATTGTATGAGTTGTTGAAGAGCAGTGGAGGACTACCTGTATCTATGTATTTTATTATTTGAATGAATAGAACATAGGATCTTTAATCCCAATGTTTGGTGTTGTTGTTATTTTGTTTATCTAAATGAATGGTAGGCTTTATGTTCATTTAAATTCTTTGTTTTTACTTTTTCTTGTGATTATGAATGTATTATGTGATTGAATACATGAATCTGTAGAGTTAGAATAAGTTTCAATTATTTTTCTTCTGAGAGCTCATGCAAGGAATGCATATTGTCTGCAAGGAGTGCGTTGACAGAGTTAAGTTTAACTCAGAGAAGATTAGGAGAGATAATGTTGAATATTTGATAGCAGTAGTGCAAAGAGTGTTCGGAGCCACGCAAGGAGTGCACATACAAAGTTGTTTTCAGACTCATTGTCCAAAGAAAAACAACTGAGTGTTGTAGAGTTCCAAGGCCGCAAGGAGTGCGCCCAAGGATTTAAAACCTTGGAGGAACAATCTCAAGAGAGATAGCAACCATAAGCATCGAGGAGAAATGACTTAGAAAATTCTAACTCTGAACATTTTTAAGTTCAAAAGAAGCACGCAAAGGGAAGACAAAGGTCCCAGATACCTCAGAAAGTTAAGCTTAGGAGGGCCAACGATAGTAATCCCTTGAAGGGAAGATTTTGAAGAACCTATGGTGAAGATCTTGTGGGATATCACTAGGAAGATGACGAGCGTCACATATGGAATAGTTGTGTTAAGTATATCCATCAGGACCCCTTCGACACTTAGTGTATTTGTGGATTTTAACAGGTGTATAAGGGGTGGGACCGCCAAAGTCTTGAAGGAGAGAAGTAACCGTGATAGTTGATCTGTCGCAGACACGGGTCGATAGATCATTTATTCAGGAGACTATAGATTCATGAGAATTGCGAGGAGAAAAGGACCATTCCGTCGAAGTTTCGAAGCCGAAGTGCAAGGGTGAATCTAGACCGTTGGATCCAAGGAGGACATGTGGCAGAGATTCATGTGTTTAGAGGAGAGTCACTCTGGGAGAAAGCTTGTGCAAGGGTGGAAGAATTCCTGAAGCCTATAGGTGGAGTTCATCGTCAACCATTGATCTGTTCGGGGGTTATAATTCATTGATCCTTTCAGGGTTCGACATTTCGCAACTTCAGAGGGATCAAAAGATCTGTTCGTTGGGAACTCTCGAAGTCTAAATATCCTGAAGTCACGAATTGTGCGGGGTCTAAGGTTTAATTCCCAGGTCATAGCCCATGGTTGAATGAAGGAGAGGATCCTAGCAGAGGGAGATAGCACCTATCGTATAATTTTTTTTTTTAAAGGAAAAAAGTGTCAGGAAAGCGCCCACAGGTTTTTAGGAGCCTGTGCATAGATTAAAAAGGGGCATGTATTAACTAGTTTTGGGGCTCAGCAGAATCCCTAAGAGTAAATTCGACTCCATATTATATCGATCCTTGACCGGGTGGTCGAGCAGACCCTAAGAGAGGCAGGGGGTTTGCATCATAAAGTCACTTTAATATTAGAAGGTACATTTTATAAAAATGTCACTTTAATAAAATAGACACTTTATTACAACTTTATAAAATCCTATTACAAATTCAAGTGCCTAGTAGTGCAAATGTAAGGTCACTTCTACATACAAGAAAAAAGATGTAGAGTACCTCATGAGCTATCAAAATCTAACACTCCCTCTTAGCGAGGGATGTCCTCGCCATCATCCGGTCCCATCACACTATTCGCAGTAGGATCTCCCTCTAAACCGGGATCCAACCCAAACACCTACATATAACTCAAACCAGAAGACATCCTCATGATAGCTACCCTAAACCCTGATCTCCTCGGAGAGTCCATCCTCCCACTCCGAGATTTTGTTCGATCACACTAGTTGAGACTCTTGTCGGTGCTCAGAAGAGACTCACCATCTTCCCTTGGAATGCAATACTGAATACTTGGGCCTACCACAGTCTTGGAGCCTCCTGCTTCTCATCCAAATCTGAATCATAACCTTTAGGTTGTCTTCACAACTTGTACAACCTATCCATTCAATCACCAATCAGTTATGGTTTAAGCAAATCCACTCCCTCCCTATAGATAAATATATGTCCCCTCTTGAAAAATGTATAATATACAACATCTTCCAAGGTTGAGACAAAGAGCAGGTTAACCCTCAACCCTGGAACAAACATAACTCCATCGACCTTCAGAAGTCCTCCATATTCAAGTCAGAATCTAATCCTTCCAACTCCACATACAAATCATGCCATACCTCCTTCACTCTCCACTAGCCAATCAAGACCTGTCTCTGTTATACTAAGGAATATACACCATATTCCTGTCATGTGACAAGAGGCTCAATTGTCAACAATCCACCTACTATCACCCACAAATCTAACACTATTGACACTAGATACTAGAGTGACCAAAGAAAATTCCATATCAAACTTGGATGAAAAGTCCTCCATATTTGTTTTTGTTGTTGGATCATGCCCCTCTTGTTCTTTCTTCTTCTTCTTCTTCTTCTCAGGAAAATGAGAAGTAAGGTGCCCCAACTGGTTACAATAGTAACATATGACTTTACTCAAGTCCATCTCGAAATTCCCTTTCTTCTTCCCCTTTCCCTTTGCTACAAGAGCAACATTCTCATCAGCTATGTCTTCCTTCTATCCACTACTTTGAGATCCCATCGAGATCTCCTCCTGAGTGAAATCGTCCCACAGTCTACTCCAATCTGGAAAATTCTCTCGACCGACCACACACTTCACAAATACATCCCACTCCTTTGTGAATATTTTTAAGGCCATCCTTCCCAACTCTGGTTCTGATATGACCTCCCCTACTGTAGCTAACTCATCCTTAACCTAAGCTATCCAGGTAAGATAGGATGCAACACCATCACCCATAGCCATCTTCTTGTCATGCGGTTTAACCTTCAAGGCCATCTTCTGGTTTTCATTTTTAGCCTCATAAAAATGTTTCAATGCATCCCACATCTCTTTGGATGTATTCTTCTAAGCCAAATGTGGGATGAGTGGGTCCTTCAATCCATCCAGAATGATCCGCTGTGCTTTGGCCTCCTTTACCTCATGCAAATCCAAGGCAATAACATCTATTGTGGGAGCTACAACAACAGTGCTGACATAACTCCAAATATTTTTCTCCTTGAGAACAGATGATATTCAGACCTTCCACTGCAAATAGTTGGAAATGCTTTCCAACCAATCCTCATATCTGATGCATGCAACCATTTCCCTGACAATTGTTCAAAGAAAAAGAACCAACAGATTTCCCCCCTTCAAATATTTCCAAAAACAACATTGCTCACTATAACTTAAATCCCAAGCTCTGATACCATGTAGAAAATCAAATACATAAGCACACTAACAAAGAGATAATGTCACACACTTAGTAAAAAAATGATTTCTATCTTAAATGAAAATAACCCACATCATAGTTAAGCTTCATAAGCATAAACACACATTACTAAGCACATTTGCAGTGGAAAATAAGAATGAACAATAGTCACAAATCCATGTAAAACTCATAACTATTAGCAACAAGTCAGGGAAAACCCCCAATATGGGGAAGCCCAACTATGAGAGATTTTATTTAGCTTCAAGAAAGTACATATCAGCAACAAAAATATATTTTCTAGCAAGAGAAAACCACTTACAACACCCAAACTGTCCACACAATTTATGCCTTGGAAAATGTGCCAAATTTGTACTACTGTATGACCTACCAAGAAAAATAGCACCTTGAAATTCATGCCAAAAGGTTGTTGTACAGATAGTAATGTATGACCCTTTTGCAGCAAGGAAATTCCAAAGACAGCCTCAAAAAATGTGCCAACAAATGCCTCGATTGTTGTGCCCCTTCTCCTTGTTGTACAGACTATACAGATCCATACAGTACGATCTTCAACAATAGAAATATCAACAACACCTCTCACACAAAAAATGACTTGGGAAATGTGCCCAAAGTCTCTTGGGAAAATTGCCTAGTTTGCTGCCCTCACTTTCCTTCTTCAAGCTCTCTCAGAAATCTCTCAAACTTCTTGTCTTGCACACTACCCTAGGCATACTCTTATAATCTAAAAGTGACCTTTTACCTTCCCCATCCCTAAATCTAATGACGAATATATAATCTTGTCATTACAAGATCAAGGAACATGATTCATTCCCTCCAAAATAAATCACTTAAAATATTAAAGTACAAAAACCCACTTTATGACCTAAACTCATTTTAATATTAGAAGGTACATTTTATAAAAAAATCACTTTAATAAAAGAGACACTTTATTACAACTTTATAAAATCCTATTACAAAGTCAAGTGCCTAGTAGTGCAAATGTAAGGTCACTTCCACATACAAGAAAAAACATGCATAGTACCTCCCGAGCTACCAAAAGATAACACTTTAGTAATCTTGTCCACCACCACCATTATAGAATC
>JASDQU010104820.1:256042-266918 GCA_032191745.1 Picea mariana | reverse complement strand
CATAAAGCTTTTTCTTTTCTTTCCTCCAATTGTTGAGGTGTCAACCTTGTAGGTTGAGTTGTTCTAGAAGAAGGAGCATTGTTCTCACTAGAGATGTTAGGATTGGTCCTTCTAGTAGCCATAGCCATATTTTTACTTTCAACATGCCTTGCCACCTTAAATGCATTCTCCAATGATTTGGGTTCCCAAAGGCGAACCTCATGTTGAATGTTGTCATTTAAAGTTCCTATGAATACATCAATCAAGTGCTCATATGGAATATTGGTTACCTTTATATTCAATCTTTGGAAGTTCTCAATGTGATCGGTAACTGAATCATTTTTCTTGAGATTTATCAATTGGATAAAGAAGGTATTGCTCCTTGTATCCTCATAGTGTGCTATCATTTCTTCCGTGAAAATTTTCCAAGTGACGAGTGATTTGCGAGAACAAAGTGATCGATACCATACAAATTGATTATGTTCTAAATATAAAGAACTAATTCGTACCTTTTGTGTATGTGGCACATTATGGAGATCAAAGAATTCCTCCATCTGAAGTATCCATGTGATTGGATCCTTGGCATCAAACTTCCTCATATCAATCTTAGGAATGTGGTTGGTCTTCAAACCAAAGTTGGAGTTTCTCCATTATTGATTTACCTTCCTTGTGTCCTCATCATGAATTTTATGGGATGCATTTTCACTTTCAGGTGTCTTCTCTGTTACGAAATTTTTCAATACTTCCATGATCTCCCCTTTTAAACCCTCCATCATCTCTTGTAGTTCATCTTTTGTTACTATCTTCTTTTGTAAATCATTTATGTCCCTACACATTTCTTCACCTTCATCAAGAGTCCAAGTAGAATTGCCTAGAGGCTTATTTTGTATAGAAGTTCCCTTTTTGGGTGGCATGTTGGTCAAGTAGCACTTTTGAACCTTGATTTTGAGGTGGCTTTGCTAGACAATCTTTCTTCTGTTGTATCTCCCAAGTTTCGGCCCTTCTGGGTATGAAAATTTCTTTTATGTAGTTATATGATATTTCTTCTCTACAATTCCATATGTATGATAAAAATTGGATGTTCCAAGTGGAATTTATGGTAACTTACACACAACTTGCCGATTTTTGGCCTTTCCAGGAGATCTCACTTGTCTTCCGTGCCCCGCACAAAATAATTGATATAAAATTCTGAAACTCATAGTAGAAATACTGTAGACTATCCATGATCCAATAAAACCCATCCCACTCAATTTGGATACACTAGCAAGACATTATGAGTGTTTTACCTGGAACACCTTCTTGAGACTAGTCAATAGGACTAGTCAGATACCCTATCTTAAACAGGGTGTATGTACAAATTTAAGATGACCCAGAAGCTGAAATTTTTACCACATATACCTTACTAATTTTTTTAAATATCCTCCATAGTTCAAGGTCTGAAATTTTACAAAAAAAAAATTATAGCGAAAATTCCGCAATGACTCAGTTCAGGATGATTCCAGAACCCTATCTTGTATAGGATATATCTCGAAAATTTTAAGGCCTCAGGAGATGAATTTTGAACCCAACGTACCTTGATTTGTATACTAAATATCTTGCAAGCCATTTCTATTGAAATTTTGTAGAAAAAATGTTATAGTGAAAATTTCAAAATGTCTCAAATGTAACAGTGAAACCCCAAGACATCGAGCTCTGATACCATATGTTAAGAACCAAATATCAATATAGCATAGAAAAAACTCAGAAAAAGTACTCAATGCCTTGAAAAATAGATAATTTCATATAATCAGACTCTTCTAGGGGGCAACCTCCTTTTACCCCACTTAAATGTTCAAGTACAAGATGATTCAAAATGAAAATGTCTCCTTGGTATATATAGGAGACTAGGAGGTATAATTACAATTAATGGCCTAAATCCGACATAAATAAAATAACATTACTAATATAATATGCCCCAACTAAGGGGTAATGAGCCAATATTAGGGATTAACAATATATATATATATATATATATATATATATAGATAGATATATAGATATATATAGATATAGATATAGATATTTTTCATGTTTTTTATATCTTATGTATTACATCTATTTTACAAATGTATTTACATGTGTTTCTGTGTGCTTTTTCTTACATGTGTGCAATATTCCAATCCAATACATGATTGGCTAGAGTATATGTGATTTGATTTATTCTCCTAGGAACATAGATATACGTAATGTAATCAAAACTTCATTCTAAGAGATGTACCCTAATGAACCGTCGGTGTAGTGTAGGATCGTAAACACGATAAACCCTATTTAACTGAGACACAACCAGCTGAGCATCTAAGTAGACCCAAAGGTGAGAGATACCATGTGACAAAGCGTCATGAAGAAAATCTAACAATTCATTGTATTCAACGACATTGTTTGTGCCATCACCTAAACAGATACCTCCTGAAGATAACAACTAGCCCTGAGGTGTCAAAATCACCCAAGCTGCGGAAGCAAGCCTTTGAGTGTGCCAGCTAGCACCATCTATGAATCCAATGAACACCTCTGATTCACTTGACATCTACCACAGTGAGAAAGATGAAATAAAAAATGAAACATCCATAAAACCAAAAAGATGAAAAACTAAAAAGAGAATGTATAAGACTATACATATGGTACAAGAAGTCACCCAAGGTGACCCACCTACGAGTAATACTTCTTGAGGTACAACCCATTTCTAGGCTCCGCCAAAGAATTTCCCTCAAATTCCACTAGATGATAAGCACCCTTCTTTAGAACCTCCTTCATGATGAAAGGTCTGAATCACATGGATTTGAGCTAGCTTGCCCCCAGGGGATCCTTATCTTGGTCAGAGACTACGACGAGGTCGCCTTTAGAGAAAATTCAAGGATGAATAGACCGATCATACTGACACTTGACTTTATGTTTGTGAGCCTCATTAGCCAAGGTTGCATCCAGATGCTGCTCATCGAGTTGCTCAAGATATAACAACCGCTCTTCAAGCAGTGAAGTGTCTGGCAATAATTGTACTGCCAACTTTGGAGAGGGGATATGGCACTCTATAGGAAAGACTGCTTCCAGCCCATAAATGAGTCGAAAAGGTGAGAAACTAGTTGCAGTCTTAACAGATGTTTGGTAGGCCCATAATGTCGAATACAACATCAAATGCCAATTTGACCTGGCCGAATCGATCCTTTGCTAGAAGATAGTCTTAACGGATTTATTCACATATTCCACCTAACCATTTTCTTGTGGGTAGTAGGGTGATGAATTTTCTTGCCTCAACCAAGGATTTGATGTTAACTTGGACATCATTTTTTTCTGAAAGTGAATGCCATGGTCAGTGACAATCTCTCTTGGGATGTCGAACCTTTCTATTATCTGGTTAAACAAAAAGAGAGTTTCGGTCTCACCATCATCTTTAAATGTTGGAATAGCTTCGACCCACTTTGTGAAGTAGTCTACTACTATGATGATATAACGGTGCCCCCTTGCGGAAGGAGGAATTCATGTAGTGTAATCAATCCCCCACTTGGTGAAGGGATCAATTGTGATGAAGAGAAACAAGGGAGAAGGGTGTGCCCTCATCTTCTGAGAGAATATATGACATGCGTGGCACTTCTTGAATGATTCAACACAATTGTTGATTAATGTATTCCAAAAGTAACTGGCTCGTAGAATCTTTTGGGCTGTTTCCAACCAAGACAAATTACCGCCACATGCTCTAGTGTGGAAATTATTAAGCATGATTTCCACTTCTTCATGGGTGAGAAACTGGTGAAGGATGCAATCTACACCTCTACGATACAGAGTGTCCTCGAGTATGCGATATTTTTTTTCTTGATGGGGTATACAACGACGCTCATCATAAGAAGTAGAGGTAGGGCACTTCAAAGTTTGGAGATGGACTAGTATATCTCTGTACCAGGGGTTTGAATACATGATCAGAAACATGTCTCCTTTGATATGTGACTCTTTGAGTATAACATCACCTGATTCGACAAAAAGTTTCGAAATGAGTTCCGCAAAGACCAACGACTTTTTGGATTTCGTGGAAACAAAATCCAAGTCAAATTCCTAGAGGATAAATATCCATCTACTGATCTTTCAACCAATTAGCCGTCGTCTCAACACGTATTGAAATAGATTCACAACGACAATGATGGTGGTCTTGCGAAACAAGATGTAATGACAGAACTGTTGGGCAGCATGAACTACTGCCAATGCAAGTTTTTCAATGTGGGAATAATTGAGTTCCGGTCCAACCAAGCCTTGGTTCAGGTAATAAATCACATATTCTGAGAGAAAATCATCCTCCTGAACTAAGACCATACCGATGGTCGATGCCAAAGTGGGAAAGTACAATAATAAATCTTTGTTATACTTGGGTGGCCTAAGAAGAGGGGTAGATGTGAGGGTGTGTTTCAATGCTTCAAAAGAGCTCTAAGAGGCTTTGTCCCAATGGAAAGGAACATACTTCTTCAATAAACACATGAAACCCTTTGTGATCTTGGCATAGCTTGCAATGAAACACCGTAAAAAAATTTCATTTCCCTGTAAACTTTGAATCTAAGGGATTGTACACGGGGGAGGCAACTGAACTATCACCTAAACCTTTAGAGGATCGACCATGATCCCTATTGTCGAAACTATGAAACCAAGCAGACGACCCAATGTGATGCAAAAACTGCATTTGTTTGGATTCAAGCAGATCCGGTAGTAGCGACATCACTCAAAGATAAGTCACAGGTATGCGGGATGATCAACTCTCTTGCAATATCGTTATGCTAAATCATCGAGATAAGCCTCGACTATGTGTTTGAGGTCATGGAAAGAAAAAGACATGGCTTGTTGAAACGTAGCTCCATCATTTTTCAGACCAAAAGGCATCTTCCGATAAGTGAATGTACCCCACGGATAGATGAAAGAGATTTTGTGTTAGTCTCCGAGCTTGATCTATATCTGATTGTATCCTGAAAAACTATCCATGAATAAAAAGGATTCACAACTTGCGCATTCATCGACTACCTGGTCAATAAATTGTGTGGGGAAATTGTATTTTGGACATGCCTTATTCAAATCACAGAAGTTCATACATACATGAATCGTACCCTATTTTTTGTTGACTGGAAAGGGATTTGATGCCCATTGAGTCAATTGGATGGGGTAGATGAAACCATCTTGTAGTAGTTTCTCTACTTCAACCTTAATATCTGCTGCTTTTCTAGGGTTGAATGGATGAAGCTTCTGTCGAACCAGCTTTGCATCAGGATATGTCGTGATTTCATGTTCGACAATTCTTGGATCTATGCATGGAATTTCCTCATAAGACATGAGAACATGTCACAGAATTCTTTAAATAAATCTTTGTAGATTTGAATCTCCTCGGGGGAGCAGTCCTCTCTGAAGAATATATTCTCCATGATGCCAGGGATTCTGGAGATATCGATAGGTATCGTTTGAGAAATGGTTTCCATATTTCCTTCTGCATAAACAACATGAGTAGACAAAGGATTGATAGGATAAGACTTATCTCCAGTCATAGTCAGAGTGAATTCACCTGCTTCAATCTTTCTTAACTCTGAGAGGAAGTAAGATCTGTGATGAAGATCATCCTAGGGACTATCTGGACTATTCATTGCCTCAATAATCGCCTTGTCTGTGATCAAAATTTGGACCAGGGGTCAAATTTTAGCCCAAAAATCAACATTCTCAGAATCACTTCAAAATAGACGAGAGCGTAGGCCTTGTTGTCACAAACCCAACGCAATTTGTTTCTTCTCAAATGGATGTCGGGAGCGAGAGATATCACGATCTATCCGAATCATCAAATAGGTAAAAAATATGGATGTTGACTGTGCNCAAACCCAACGCAATTTGTTTCTTCTCAAATGGATGTCGGGAGCGAGAGATATCATGATCTATCCGAATCATCAAATAGGTAAAAAATATGGATGTTGACTGTGCAGTCCGTATGGATGATGATGTGGCATGACCGTACGTTGATGTGGCTTGACCGTACATGCTGATGTGGCAGAGGTGATGTGGCAGTTTCATATTGGCAGACTTGGGTGAATCATTTGTTGACACGTGGCAGTTATTGGGTAAATGGTAAGGTGCCACGTGGCCCAGTCATGGGCTGCCATGTGGCACCCCTTTATTGGTTTTGGTTTGTTCATCAAAATTTTGTGTAGTTGACTGGATTCGAATCGGTGACCTCCCCCACTATATAGTGCCTTCACAAAGTTCGTCCGACCAATGGACCACATGTCATGCCTTGATATGTATGTGCGCTAGATTGTATTTAAAGTCAAATGTTGTATAGTTTTGGGCCGTGACCGGGTCGGGGCTTAGCCCCAGCCCTTGGTCGCGCGCTTTCATATATTTGACCACGGGTGTATGTATATTGGTATGGCGTGTTTCATATAGTTCCAATGGTTGTATAACCAAATAAATCCTGCCAAGTGTCATTCTATCATTTGATATGGACGGAGCCCCGTTTTTAAAAGTGCGTGGTCCTATGGACTCATATGCCCCATGGTTTGACGGTTGGGGGTTTTAGTTCCATTAACGGTTCGACGGTTTGCACCGTTTTATGGTTGTGTGTGTGTGCTGGGTTTTCACGCTATTTATTACATGTGTTCTAGGTTCATTGGACAAGGGTGCGTTTTGTAGATGCAGAGACAACAAACTTGAGGAAGAGAATGGCAGGAGGCCTATCTTCTTCATTATTTGGTTGATTGAGATGTCGTAAAAGCCCAGCTAGGGGTTTTTGGACGTCCTGAATCCATTGGCGCTGTTATTAAGGCCATTTGAAGACTTCTTTTGCAGGATTTTAGTCATTGAAGTTTCAAAAAGCTCTAGGGAGCTTGAAGCCCTCATTGATTGAGGACATGTTTTGGTGTTTTTGCCAAAGAGAAGCTCAGGGAAGCTTATGGCCACATGTAGAAGAGGTCATGCCCGGATGAGCCATGATCCATTTTTAGAGTTTTATTAGTCAATTTTCGGGTTTTTATGTGTTATGATCTCAATGGTACAGTTTGTTTTTCCATTAGAGTTGAGAAACAGCTTGTAAAAGAACTTTTGACAAATTAATCCCAGAGAGCCAAGTCCATTAATGGAGGCTCAAGGAGATGTAGCTCGGAGGGGGGTGAACTCCTTTATCATATTATTCTTATTGTGAGTTTGATGGTTTATTTTCTGCAAGTTGTGTTGCTGTGTATTTGTTTAAAGTACATATTTAACCATCTAAAAGAACATTTTCTCACACATAAGCATTTACAAGAATATACATGAACTTAACACATAATTTTATCTTGCATATTTTAACACATGAAGCAAGGTCCTGTAAAGTTTATTTTAATGAAGTAGAGGGTGCTTGCATAGCATAACAAGTCATCCTTCTATTTTCAAATCAGTCTGA
Organism: Picea mariana; assembly: GCA_032191745.1. Taxonomy (NCBI): domain Eukaryota; kingdom Viridiplantae; phylum Streptophyta; class Pinopsida; order Pinales; family Pinaceae; genus Picea; species Picea mariana. The sequence continues at coordinate 259,513 of JASDQU010104820.1, read as the reverse complement.
GAGCAAGACTAAGTCTAAAGACTCAGTATCGATGAGGGAACATTGAGCCCATATAGGCTTGAGAACTGGATCTAACTCCTGTGCGGGAGTTAGATCAGAGTCAGTGGAATCTTGTTGGAATGTAGAGTACGCAACTTCTGCAGTGGACGAAGGCATGGCCATGCCATGGTTCCCTATCCCTTCAATCCTGGCTGATGGGGAAAGAAGATTCCATATATCATTAAAGTAAGTCGTGTGAAGCAATGATATTTGAAAGATTTTGGCCCTAGGATGGTCAGGGATAGCCGACATGTAATGGACATTGCCGATCGAAGGTGGGTAATCAAAAGTACCCATCAAAGGTGGGAATAACCAACCCCTATGTTGACGATGCTTGGCTGAGGGTTATCAATCATTGGGACTGTGGATACCCCCAATGAAGGGTCAGGATGGGAGAAGGATAACTGATCAATGGTCATGATCCAACCCTCATGTGAAAACAACAAGACCTAAAATGCTATTGCGACCACTGCTTGCATAGTGTAGGTCCAACTCCTTCCTAACAAGAGATTGTAGTCAAGAGACACATCGACCACTTCAACTTTGATGCTCATGGTCTTCCCTCCTAACTGCATATGAAAAGAGGGGATGATTCGATGTGGTCAGAATGAATGGCCATAGAAGAGGTAAAAAGAGTAGGTGACAAAGAAAAAACGGTATGGCCAATGGCCTTCCAACACGCCAAAGACATCACACATGTCAAGGCGCCCTCATCAACCATCGTACAGAAAATGTTTCAAGTAACAGTTTTTGTGGTGTAAGCCACTACTATCTAAAATGCTACGTGGTAAGGAAGATGAGGTTTTAAGTCGATCATATCAAGCATGATCATTCCCGGATTACAAGTCTCAGCAAATCCTAAGGCAGATAACAAATCATTTCTCTAGGAAGGGCAACTCTAGAGGAATTCCAAAGCTGACATCGCACAACGGGTTTGTGAGAAATCTTCCACCATAGAGTAGTTATGGGTGGCCCTTTATTTTGGGTTGTGAGAATATTTCTTGAACTCACCTTTGGGGATGTGTCTCATTGTTTCACACAACATATTCTCAATATGAGGAGGAAGAGACAGGTTTTTGGCTTCTTTACCCTTCTCAGGGGTGTTTGGCATTCCGTAGTCGCATGTCCTAGTCGTTATGTCAATGCTACCTTTCCTCATGTACAAATTCACAGACGAAGGATTACTCAAAGACAGAGGGGGTCCCTGACTGGCCCCTTCCATGCTTGAAGAGGCTTGAGATAAATTTTTCCCGTGCGGAAATGGATTCGTTAACATGGCAGGTGGTTGTTGTGCCAATCACTTCTGGGCCTCTGCAAGCCAAGGGAACTAGTGAGTCAGATGGTCTTCCTTGCAAAAATTACACAGATACTTCGACTTCTTCTTTTCAATGTTTCTCTCGTCAACATTATTGGTAGGTTTCTTATCCCCCTTACCCTTCTTTCATTGTTTCCTCTTTCCACCAGGCTATTGGGTGGCCTTCAAGTTTATTGATTACACACTGTGTACATCTGACGTTTGAGTAGGGGGAGTAGTCGAACCAATTTTTTGGCTAACCATTGTCTATTGTATTGAAAATTGTTGTAATTGATTCAATAGTTGATCAATGGGCTTCATTTGCATTGAACCTACAATACCATCGGCATGTGGTCCAGATCTCTATCTGGTCTTGTCAAGTATTGACCGTGGTGCATTTGGAAAAACTTCATATAATAAACTAGACTGAGAGTAAGCCAGCTCTAGTTGTTGGGCTCTCATTATCCATTCTTCCTCTGAAAAGGCCCCAAAGGTTTCGATGTATTTAGATAAATGAGGTACCAAAGACTTAAGGAACCACTCAAGCAGGAATGTTGGTGGGACTAGCACTTTTATCAAACTCTTACAACATCTCCATTCTCGAATGTGATCAGAGATATGGTCCTCTTTTGTCTCCTCAAAGTTGGCCAACAATTCGGTGCCAACATCATATCTGACAGGTAATTGGAAATGGATTAAGAAAGTGATTGCCAATTCGCTGAAGGAATAGTATCTTGAGCAGTCAAGCTTGATGTACCACTTTGGTGCATTCCTAATGAGAGTGCATTGAAACAAATGCAACTAGACGGAGTCATATCTCAAAGAATTGGACGAGCACCATAAATGGAAGGTAGTCACATGATCGCCTGGATCTTCATTAGGCTTGGCTTTGAACTTTGGGATGTCTAAAGGAAACTTGGTCATCATAGGGGGCCAACGCAGATCATGATAGATGGGGTCATTTAATGACCTTGTCAAGTTTGGTAAGTCCAGAGTTTTCAGAAACAGTAATTTGGGTTGTTGATTGAAACCAGGGAAAAAGGAGCCTAGAGTGTAGATGGCACTAGGTTGCCAGGAAAAGTTAGGTTGTTGTCCAGGGTTCTGGTAATAACCATGGTCGTGACCAGCATACAGATTCTGCATTGTTGAGACATCATCAACTGACTCCTGTAATAGGATGTAAAGGGATGGGCTTGCATCACATTCCAAGGATTTTTGGAAGGGTTGCCCCTTCCCGATCCGATGGGCATAGGTGTTGATCCTTGCCCAGCGTTCCATATGCTATGGAAGGGGTTGCCCCTAATCGACATCCCTGACAAGGGAACTAATCCGTGCCATGGATTCCAAGGTCCTTGTAAGGAAGGAATTCCTAAGATTTTTCCTTGTGAAAGAATAGTACCCTATACAAGATGTTGTTGTCCATAACCGGGGTTGTGCCCTATCGTGATGACAGCTGATGAGAAAGCATTGTTACCAAATGTGCCGAACAAATAGAATGGTGTTGAACCTACTAACATGCTATAAGTAGGAACTCCTTGACTACCTGCTCCAAACAAACTATATTTTATGTTCGACCCGATGGAGTGTTGGTGGGGACTGCCAAGCGAAGGGGACGAAGGAGGTATATGACCCCCTCCGTAAGGGAAAGCATTATAGGGAGCTAAACTACCCCCCATGGATCCTTGTAGAGGAGCATTGGATCTCCTTGCCCCGATACCTAGCGTCTGTAGAGTGGAGTGGGAAAGGAAAGTGCTTGTACCAAAGCTAGGCATCCCGTATGAGAACGCAGGGTCTGTCGCACTCTAGGTGAATGGAGCACTGATCCTCACCATGGAAAGAATTGGACCATTGCCCAAGGTAGAGGCAGTCAAGACCATAGTGGTCCAGACCCACGATGGTTGGTTAGGAGGTGAAACGGCCCCTGTAGTGACACCCATAGAGGAAATATGAGTATTCCTTAAAGAAGTAGCAGCATGTGTTTCCATCACTGCTTGTGACACTACCTAACGCTCGTAAGGTTAAACCTGTACAATGATGGGCACCGATAGATCAATGATTAGAGGTTTATATGGACCAAGAGCTTACACTCCGAGGTCAAAAATGATTGGTTCCTCCAAAATCGAATGTTCTCCTCTCAG